>JAODAL010052708.1:0-25794 GCA_025379985.1 Phyllomedusa bahiana
GTCCCCCTCCCCCACCCCGTCTACGTGACCTTTAATTTCCCCAAATTTCCCGCCAAGTCTGCCATGAGATACCACTGTGTTGACAAAAAAGGTGTCATTGTGACCCTAATTTCTGCCTCAGTTAGAAAGTGTTCAATAAACGATTTCCACTTTGTAAAAAATCTTTGTGATTGCGAGTTTTTTTCCTGCTCTGTCTCTAGCCTATCCATGTGTATATAATGTTTGACTTCATTCACAACCATTTCCCTAGTAGCAGTGGAAGATTCTAACCATTTCGCAAGGATGCTGCGTTTGGTTCCCAGCAGAAAAGCGTGCAGTACATAAGGAAATTGGGTCTTGGGGGGTAAGTCGTGAAACAGAAACACCTCCGGCAGAAAAGGCAGGTCAACTTTCAACCTCTCTCGGATCATTTCAGCCACACCTCTCCATAGCTCCTGCGAATCATCACAAAACCACATACCATGTATCAAATCTGATTTAGGCTTATGGCACTTAGGGCACATAAGTTTGCGGTCTGGCGCCAGAGGGTGCGGAGGGATGTTGAAGCCATAAATTGCTCTGTGCATGAACCGGAACTGTGTGTCTCTCCACTTCTCACATCTTATGTGTTTACACACCGCCCTCCATCCCCGAACGATCACATCGTGTAATTCTTCAATTTGGAAGTCTGAGGACCACTTTTTGAACTGTGTGGCTGCTACCCTCTGCGCCATAGGGTCTCTTAATTGCGAATAAATTTCTGACAGAGTATGTTTTCCCCTTGAGGGAGCCACTAGAGAATCCAGAGATGTGCCCAAAAACACCTCATTCCTCTGAATCACCCTCGATTTTATGAAGTTATACACTTGTAGATAGGTGAGGAAGTGTGACCTGGGCAGGCCAAACCCAAGTCTTAGGTTTTGGAAGGAATATAATTTGGAATGATTTTGATCGTAAAGGTGACTTATGTTCTCTATTCCCCTTTGGCGCCATACTAAAAGGTGTGGATTGCTTACTCCCAAAGGGAATTCTGGATGTCCCTGTATGGGCATGTATTTACTGATAGTCCAGGGCAGTCTCATGATCTTCCTCACCTCCTTCCAAGCCACCCATGTATTTCTGAATATTAGATTGGTCTTAATCTCAGGGGGAAGAGCTGAAAGCCTAGTGTGCAACAGTGCCGAAAGTGACCACGGGTGGGCTAGTAGGCTTTCTAACCTTGTGTTAGAGTAATATTCTGTGGATTTCAACCAATCCACACTGTGCCTAAATAAGCAGGCCAAGTTATACGTGCGAACATCAGGGAAATTAGTGCCCCCCAAACCCTTGGGAAGTTTCATTTTTTTTTAGTGCTATACGTGAGCGTTTGCCCGACCAAATGAATCTACTGAAGGCAGACTCTATTGTTGAGACATCCTTATGTGTCAACAGCAGCGGTATTGTCTGTAAGGGATAAAGCAATTTAGGAAACCCCATCATTCTTATTAAGTGGCACTTAAAGTGACTTGTTTTTGCAAGATCTTCAACATAAAAGGCAATCCTTGTCGTGAGACAACCCCTTTAAGACACATTGCTTCAGACAGCTAAAGTTCAGCAGCCTGTGATTAGGATCTCTTTGGCCTTGTCCCCACGGCACCGGTTTGCTGACGGTTTTTCAGACGGTTTGCCGTTTTGCAAACCGTCTAAAAAACCGGCCGCAAACCTTTACATGGGGCTGTATGGAAAAAACCGTACAGCAGTCCCCACAGCACAGGTTTTCTGTCCGGTGGTTTTTCAGACCGTCAGCCGCCCGAAAAACATTCTACTTGTTTATTCTTCCGTCCGGCTTTTGGACAGAATATGTAAAACTGAATGTGAACGGGGAAGGCTAATCGCAGAGAAAAGCCGTCCTCCCGCTACCGTGTGCACGGCACAAAATACAGACAAATAACGGTCGGATAAACTGACCGGTATTTTTCCTGTGCCGTGTAAAGGGGCCCTTAAAGGGATGTTCTCACCATGCTGTTTCACAGGGCCTGCTCTTCTGACATGTCAGCTCTGCTGTTTCTAGATGAGCCTTTTACAGTGACATGAGTGCTGTAAGTTTGTAAACTGAGGTTCACAAGGCTACAGAGCTCTAAAGATATAAAATTTGCCAGTAACATGGATAAAAAAGCTTCTCTTTATCACTCAGCGGGAAGTAACCTCACCATGGTCAGACACGGCAATTGGAGCAATGAGAGCAGAGAGAGATGGCCGGTACCTAGGGAGGCTTGTGTAAACAAGCAGGAGATAAAATCTCCTCTTTCTCCTAAAGAAAACAAAATCAGAAAAGCAATGTATCTAGTAAGGGCATGTTCACACGGAGTTTACACTCTGTGTTACAAGCGCTTTAGGGATCCGTCTTGGGGTCCGCTCTGTTCTATTAATTAGCAGTGAGATTATCCCTGCTCGCTGTGCTGAACACGCAGCAGCGTTCACATGAGAGAACGTGTTTAAATCATACATGCCAACTCTCCCGTTTTTGGCGGGGGGGTCCCGCTATTTGGGGTCCCCCCTCCCGCCCTCCCGGGGGAGTTGGCATTCCTCCCACCGCCTGCAGGCGGCGGGGGTCCTTTAAAATGGCCGCGGGGACAGAGTACGCTGGCCGCTACTTTGCGCCGCCGGGCCGCTCCAACAGGCGGTGAAGCGGGCCGCTGCCCCTTCACCCCCCGAGTCCGTTTTGCAGGGATAGGCAGGAGGGATCGTTCCCTCCTCCCTCCTCCCCCTGTATGTCTGGCGTCTGTGAGCGCGGTACACACAGATCAACGGCGCTGGGGAAGTGATGCGCGGCTGCAGGGGAGTGATGCGCGGCTGCTCTCACTTCCCCCTGCGCCCCTGAGGAGATGGGCAGGAGCCTGGCCGAGCTGCAGGAGCATGGTGAGTAAGTGGATTTTATTATTTTTATTTTTATTAGCTTTAGGGGGCCTCCTGGCTAACAGAGAGGGGAATTTTCCTGCAACATGGGGGGATCACCTGGCAACAATGGGGCATCACCTGGGAACAATGGGGGCAACTACCTGGCAAACAATGGGGCAATCACCCTGCAACATTGGGGCACTACGGCTAACAGATGGGGCACTATCTCAACAATGGGCCACTACCTGGCAAAATATGGGCACAATCACCTGGCAACAATGGGGACACCTACCTGTCTAACAGATGGGGCACTATCAGCAACAATAGGGGCCTACTACCTGGCACATGGGGCACTACCTGCAACAATGGGGCATCACCTGGCAACAAAGAGGGGCACTACCTGGCATTACAATGGGGCACTACAATGGTCAACAATGGGGAACTACTTGGCAACAATGGGCACTACCTGGCTAACAGATGGGCACTACCTGCAAAACAATGGGGGCACTACCGGGCAAACAATGAGGGCACTACCACTGGCAAACAATGGCGGGGCAACTACTGGCTAACACAAGGAGGCATCTACCTAGGCTAATCAAAGGGGCACTCTAACCTGCTAACAAAGGAGGGGCACCTCCCTTCTAACAAAGGGGGCATCCTACCTGGCTGCGAGCGCCCGGTGCGCGCGACGAGCGAGCATACAAATTTGCTCTACCGGCTACAGAGGGGGCATCTACCGCCTGTAAGGGGCACTACTGGTTCTATGGGGGGCTACTACCTGTTGTATAAGGCATCTACCTGCATTCTTCAAGCCTATACAAGTAGGTGGATGGGTGTGGCTTTTTGAAGGGGCGAACATACCGACAAGATGGGCGTGCCCATGCAACTTTTTGCCCGCGCCCGCGCATAGACGCGCACGCCCAAACTGAGAACTCCTCTTATTCAATTTCAAAATAATTTGGCAACTATGGTTTAAATAGCACTGCTTGCGCTCCTCTTGAAAAGAATTGACATCAATCCCTAAAGCGCTTGTAACACGATGTTAACTCATGTAACAAGCCTAATAGTCTTCATTTACCTTTTGCTAACATAAGCTAATCATTGTGGGCGAATACAGTTTAAGCCCACTTTGCACTGACCTGATAAAAGAGTGACCTACACACAATTTTTATTTTTGGATATTATATGTAGTCTTGGCTATCTTTCCCCACATATAAAATATACCACATACCAAACATAAGTCAAAAATAGAATCATATTGACTGATCTAATTGCTAATGGCTAAATCCCCTGGCTCCCATCTCCTCCAGAGCACCATCACACTCCGGGTCTTTCATTGGTTGGGTGTCAGGATTGTTTTAAATGGGGCACATAGGGGCCACATGTGTGAAAGCGTGTTCTAAGTTCTAAGTTTTTTCTTTGTTTCCCATAGCAACCAGAGCTCACCACTTTCATTTTCATAAAAATAAGGAGCTCTGAATTGGTTGCTATAGGCAAAAAATAAAGTTTTAGACCTAGCAGTTTTCATACATGTTCCCACCATAATGTAAACTAATCTGGGCAGCCAAGGACCCACTTGGCAGTGCCTGCATCTGTAAAGGAGCCGCAGGAGCCAGAAGAACAGAATATGAAACCTGGTCTTGGCGAGCCTGAATTTTTTATGATCTGTCTGGGTTTGAAAATTTAAAGCTCCCACCTGCATTGGGAGGTCAGCAGTTAACTTAGGGTCTGAGTTTGAAACCATAAATTCTGTAAATATCTGGCAGGGTCATGAGAATTCATTAAGGATCTAGCAGGGGTCTAAATCTCGTATTGAGCTGACATAGACTAGAGATGGTTGTAGAAAGAGGCCAAAGAACATGCTCAGCAAAAAACTCTGTAATAACAAGGTCACAAGTCATCATGGCGTGGTATCACTGGATATATGAAGGCACTGCACTCTCCCAACATGTCTTTGCATGGTGCATTCACACCTGCGTTTGTGAAATCCGTTTGCTCCTTTCTCCTTTTGATACACTATAATGGAACGAAAATGGCAAAGAACATTACACTTATTGATATCAATGGATTTTTAAAGTCATCAAGTGAGTTGTGTGCTCCGTTCCGTCAGAAATCCGTTTTTTTTTTACGCTGAAAATAGCGGCGGCTGCTGCACGATTGTGTCCGTAAAATACCCTAGATCTTTTTTTTTACATTGAGTACAATGTGAAATGGATATAAACACATGATTGAATCATTTGTATCTTTTTTTTCTGTCCATTTAAAGGATCCATTTTTAGTCTCTGCACATGGACATCCATTTTAAACTGATAAAATGATTGTAAACTGATGTCAAAGTATTATTTTTTACCGGATATCTGTGAAGGATCAATAAAAAAAAGCAGATTTAGGTTACTTCCGTTGGTCTCTGTTGATTCCGTTTTTTTCTTCTACCTAATGCTTCTATTTTTTATGGATTTTAAAACACAAGTTTAAAGGGAACCTGTCACATAGTTTTTGCCCCCCCCTCCCCACCACGCCCCTCTGCTGAGGAAAAACATGCTATTGTCATAGGCATGCTGTTTCCACGCTGAGTCCCTTATACCTGTAAGATGCTGTAGTTTGCAATATTTAATGCTGAAAATCTGCAGTTTTCAGCCAAAGATCATTGAAAGAGTCCTTTCAGAGGGTTCAGATGGTAGGTTTTCAAACCCCGCCCATCTGAGCTAGCCCTGCCCACCTCAACTGACAAACCTATCTTAACTTTGAATTAGAGAAACATGTGAATGAACTGTCAGTGGCGGACTAGCCCTTGGGTGGAGCTACTCAGGAATAAGATTTATGGTTAAATGCTCTCAAAACTGCTGCATCTTAGGCCTCGTTACACACGGCTTACCTTTGGGACGATTGTGCCGTACTGCGCCCGAGTTGGCGCTAGCAGTACGGCTCCAATCTGTCCCAGTAACTACGAGTTAATCCCACAGTTCTCATAGAAACTATGGATTTCGACGCTCCTCGCCGCTCTCGAATCCGCCGCGGGGGAGACATACATGCGTACGCGCCGAAATTCAATGCATTGTCTATGGGGCCGCAGGCGTGCCCCCGCCGCCTCTTCGCCCCGCCCCTTATTCTAATCGAACTGTGGGCGAAATCCGGCCCGCAATTTACAGCTTGAATAAGCCGTGTGGAACCGGCCTTACAGAATAAGGCGGTGAGCAGTGCTGGAACAACAGGTCGACACCTAGCTTGTCTGCCCTCAGCAAGGGGGCTATATAACCTATGTACAGTTCCCTGTAAATCCACCCCTTACTGTAAATACTTATACTCCACAAAGGCATAAAAAGACTTCCACTTGCTAGCCCAAGGCCTAATTGACAACTGGCTGTTTTCATTCATTTGTTCAATGGGATATGTCTCTACATCAGTCTGATACTGTCATGAATGATTTAGACACACGTCAGTCTGTGGAACAGTCCGTTTGAAAAGAGAAGTGACAATCCAGTTGTCCATTTATTCATACCAACAGAACCCAGGCATACTGTACTGCCATCAATAGCACGTGAATGGTGTGGACATGAGAACACAGAGCGGCAGAGACAGCAGCAGGGTAAGGAACCTCAAGTTGTTAGCATAGCCCATGCCCTACTTATCCAATCACTGACAGTTGGTAGTGATTTTGAATATGCCTCCCAACTTCTAGAGATCTTGCCATAGAGGGGCACATCAGCCAATACTGGTAACTACGCCAAGGTTACATACATCATACCATGACACACCCCTAACACCCAACCAAAATGACATCACACATAGAACACGTCTCCACTACGTACCTCACCTAACAGACCTTCCACAACCCATCCAGCCAACCACCACCAACACAACAGCGCGTTTACTGGGTCTATGAAGATGTATTTATAAAAACATTGTATTTATAACACAGAAATCCATACAAATACTGTAAGACAGTGATCTATGTCATACAGTGACCACATAGTACCAATACACAAGAGCATATATCACCATAATGTTTAAAGACAAAACCAAGACTGATATTAAGAATCCCACTAAACAAAGATAAACATTGCCCTCCTACATCCAGACCGACATATTACCACCACATACGTGACTGAATAAATATCACTACACCATGATGCAGTCACCACCACATATGACTGAATTATACCGCCACACATGACCACAAAACATTGCCACATAGAGACTGAATAATAATACAACACCATGTTCACATATCACCCCCTGTGACGAATATTATCACCATACCGAACACATCCACCCACCCATATGACTGAAAAATACCACAACATTTAGCACATTCACCACCACGAGGGGGTCAGTGTATGACACATGATGGAGGGTCAGATAGTGCATACATCCCAAACTCTCCCGTTTTTGGCGGGGGGGTCCCGATTTGGGGTCCCCCCCCCCCTCCGGGGGATTGGCATTCCCCCCCGTGCGGGCGGCGGGGGCCCTTTTAAATTTTACCGCGGCGCAAGAGTACGTGGTGGGCTATCTTGCCCGGGGACCCTCTACAGGGGGTGAAGCGGCCGCGCGGCCCGCTCACCCCCCCGGGTCTCACTGTGCGGGAGGAGGCAGGAGGGATGCTCCCTCCTCCCCCCCTTCCCTTATGTACGGCGCGGTGTGTGCGCCCCAATACGTTCAGGTCGGGGGGAAGTGGGACCGCGGCTGCGGGGGGTGGGCGGCTCTTCACTTCCCCTGCGCCGCTAAGAGATCGGGGCGGGGGCGGCCGCGTGCAGGACCTGGTAAGTAAGTGGGTTTTTTTTTTTAATTTTTTTACTTTAGGGGCTCTACCTGGCTAACAAGGAGGGAAATACCTGGCAACAAAGGGGGCATCACCCGGCAACAATGGGGGCATACCTGGAACAAAGGGGGACTACCTGGCTAACAATGGGGGGATACCTGGCTAACAAGGGGGCATACCCGGGAACAGAGGGGGGCTACCTGGGAAAAAGAGGGGCACTACCTGGCAACAAAGGGGGCACTACCTGGCTAAAAAGATGGGGGCATACCGGCTAAAAGGGGGGGGACTACTGGGAACAGAGGGGGCACTACCTGGCAAACAATGGGGGCCTACCTGGCAACAAGGGGGGACTCCTGGAACCAATGGGGGCACTACCTGGCTAAAGATGGGGGACTACCCGGCTAACATGGGGGGGACTATTTGGCTAAAAATGGGGGCACCTACCCGGGTTCAAAGGGGGACCCCATGGCTAAAAAGGGGGTTTCCTGGTAAAATTTGGCTTACCTGGCTAAGAGGGGGTCTACTTGGCTACAAAAGGGGGATTCTCCAGCCTGAAAAGGGGGATACCTGGTTAAAAGGGGGTAATACCCCGGTATAAGGCATCTACCTGGCTTTCTTCCAAAGCCTTTTTCAGTTAGGTAGAGTGGGTGTGGGTTTTTTAAGGGGCGTGGCATACCGACAAGATGGGCGTGTCCATGTAAATTTTTGACGCGGCGCGCTACGCGCACCGCCCACTAGGATCTCTTGCTTTTTCATTTTCAAAAGTTGCCAACTATGGTATAGTGACACCTAAAGAAAGGTCAGTATAGTGACACATGGATAGTCAACACAGTGACACATGGAGGGTCAGCATAGTAACACATGGAGGATCAGTAAAGTGACACATGATGGAGGGTCAGTATAGTGAGACATGATGGGGTCAGTATAGTGACACAAGATGGAGGGTCAGTTTAGTGACACATGCAGTGTCTTTATAGTGACTCATGATGGAGGGTCAGTATAGTGAAACATGAAGGGTCAGTACAGTGACACTTGATGGAGGGTCAGTATAGTGAAACATGATGGAGGGTCAGTATAGTGAAACATGATGGAGGGTCAGTTTAGTGAAACATGATGGAGGGTCAGTACAGTGACACATGATGGGGGTCAGTACAGTGACACATGGAGGATCAGTATAGTGACACATGCTGGAGGGTCAGCATAGTGACACATGATGGGCTTCAGTATGGTGACACATGATGGAGGTCAGTATAGTGACACATGTTGGAAGTCAGTATTGTGAAAGATGAAGGGTCAGTACAGTGACACATGGAGGATCAGTATAGTGACACATAATGGGGGTCAGTATAGTGACACATGATGGGCTTCAGTATGGTGACACATGATGGAAGTCAGTATAGTTACGCATCATGTTGGACCATTATAGTTATATTATGTAAATACCCACATACAAAATCTCATAAAATTACAGTCTCTATTCTTCAAAATTCTTTATCAAATTACTGCAAGCGACTGGTCAAATCCATAAACGTTTTCGGCCCTATTTGAGGCCTTCATCAGAAATGTCGCTTTCCTTGTAACCTGTTAAAAGGACAGGCGCTGGCAATATGATTCAGATAGGAATCGCTGATAATAGCACAGGGAAAGAAATGAAGTTGACCCTGTGCTTTCCCTGTGCTATTATCAGCGCCTGTTCTTCTAACAGGTTACAAGGAAAGCGACATTTCTGATGAAGGCCTCAACAGGCCAAAAACGTTTTATGGGGTTTGACCAGTCGCTTGCAGCAACTTGATAAAGAATTTTGAAGAATAAAGACTGTAATTTTATGAGATCTTGTGTGTGGGTATTTACATAATATAACTGTGATATTTCTATACCCGACACCTGTAGACATAATTTAAAGGTGTACCAAGCAACTCAATTTTGATTGGGCCATTATAGTGACACATGATGGGGATTCATTATAGTGACACATGATGTGGATTCATTATAGTGACACATGAAGGTTCAGTATAGTGACACATGATGGGGATTCATTATAGTGACACATGATGGGGATTCATTATAGTGACACATGAAGGTTCAGTATAGTGAAACATGATGGTGGTCAGTATGGTGACTAGAGATGGGCGAATCGATTCTAACGAAGTGGAATTCGTTTAGAATTTCAGGAAAACTTCGGTTCTGAACGAAGTCAAGTTTTGGGAAAACTTCGCGTGAATGATGTGTGCTTTTGATTGATAAAAATGGCTGCGAGCACAGGCGCTACATGGGGGAAAGCACTCTGGGAGGAAGAAGGGCATAGCCTGCATGACATGTGCAGAGATGAAGCCAATCAGAGACCGGCAGGATTCTGTGACGTCACCGCACTATATAAGTCCGGGCGCGACGCCGGGAGCTCATACTCCTCTCACTATACTGATCAGGGAAGGTGCTGCCGTGGCTGATTGTGATAGCTTACTGAAGAACTGATTTTTATACAGCGATTTTTGTGGGGTGTCTCAGCTTGTCTCAGAGACTGTTCTCTTAATGTTCTATTTCTGATTTTTTGGTGTATTGGATCTGAAGTCCAGTGTGCGTCCACTGCAGCTGCATATACATTCAATATCCAAGTGGGATCAAGCCAGTTCCTGTTGTATTCATTTAAAGAAATAGCGTTTTTACAATACAAATACCACTTTATTTTTGGCTGCTCAATTCTATTGCACAATTTACATCCAGGGGTTAATTAAGCGTTGTTTTGCTGGTGTGCTGACCCCAAGAAACTGTAATTTTCAACGTCAAAATATATACATTTTTCCTGTAGCATAATTCACAAGCGAAGGTTAATTACAATTTTTTCTGTTGTGTGGCGTAGAAAACACGCAATTGTAACACGCTACAAAGCAACTAGTTTGAGAATGAAAAAAACTATTGCGCAATTTACATACAGGGGTTAATTAAGCGTTGTTTTGCTGGTGTGCTGACCCCAAGAAACCGTCATTTTCAATGCCAAAATATATACATTTTTCCTGTAGCATAATTCATAAGTGAAGGTTAATTACAATTTTATCTCTTGTTGTGTGGCGTAAAAAACACCCCATTGTAACACGCTACAAAGCTACTAGTTTGTGGTTGCTCAATTCTTTTGTGCAATTTACATCCAGGGGTTAATTAAGCGTTGTTTTGCTGGTGTGCTGACCCCAAGAAACCGTCATTTTCAATGCCAAAATATATACATTTTTCCTGTGGCATAATTCACAAGCAAAGGTTAATTACAATTTTATCTCTTGTTGTGTGGCGTAGAAAACACGCAATTGTAACACGCTACAAAGCTATTAGTTTATGCTTGCTCAATTCTGTTGCGCAATTTACATCCAGGGGTTAATTAAGCGTTGTTTTGCTGGTGTGCTGACCCCAGAACAGTCATTTTCAACACAAAATATATACATTTTCCTGTACATAATTCACAAGCGAAGGTTAATTACAATTTTATCTCTTGATGTGTGGCGTTGAAAACACGCAATTGTAACCCGCTACAAAGCTACTAGTTTGTGGTTGCTCAATTCTTTTGCGCAATTTTCATCCGGGGGTTTAATTAAGCGTTGTTCTGCAGTTGTACTCAGTAAAAAAACTTTGTTTTTCAACGCCACAGAAGAAATTCTGTAGCATAATTCATATCCGAAGGTTAATTAAGCCTGTTTGTGCTTTTATATTCAGTAAAATACACAGAGTTTTTAAACGTCACATACAAGTCAATTTTTCCTGCCCATTTGTGGAGCGCAATTTATATCCAAGGCTTACCCAAGCTTGTTAGTGGTTCATTGGCTCAAATACAGGTGTGTATTTATCATAAAAGGTATCTTTCATCAAACATGTCTGTGCATTTTAGAACAAACTGTATGTCAGTACAGAGAGGTGGCAGTCTTCACCTGCGAGTGGCAGAGGCACAAACATTCCGGCCCAGTCGCAGCACAGCAAGGGGACGTCGCAGCAGGGGTCACTGCGGTGAGGGCCACAACTCCGCTGTCATCTAGAGCGGCCGTTGTGTAGTTCAGCAACCCAATGGTTCTTGATTGGTTGACTAGTCATCCACTTCCTGCCCAGATGACATCTTACAAACCCCACCAAGAGTCGGTGGGAACTCAGACACTACCCTTAGTTGGCATGGCTCCAGGACGGATCAGCGGCCCCTCACCTATCCTCAACCCCCTCTGTCTCCATCCGGTCCCTCAGCCAGAGATCTACTATGTGGTCTTGGGGCTCAGCTCGCTACTATATAGCGAGATGAAACAATTTTGAGTGGGCAGCTCAGCAGACTACTTGCATGAAGAAATGGGGCCAATAACCCCTGTTCTTGCAGTAGGGGCGCAAAGTATAGAAGTTGAATGTCATGGGAGGTCAATGTTGTGAGGGGTCAGCCTCTGCATACCAAGAACCGTTGATAGGCAGCAGTGAACGATGAAACACAAATAGATGATGATATAAGCCGACTGCACTTGGGAGCCGGTGAGGCAAGGGCTTCATCATCATCCAGGAAAGAGGGCGTCCAGCTTGCGCGTCCTGCAGCGGGCGCATACCAGCAAGTGGGTCGTGTGGCCGTGAGATCAGCAGGAATAGCAACAGTGTGAGGTCGGGAGCCAAGCGCCACGGGGTAAAAAACCCCGCTTCGCAGGGTCCAAAAAGTAGCGGCCAACAGTGGCTCAGCGAGGCAGCGGCGAGCAGTAGTCACTCAATGCGGAGCGTTGGCTTAAAACCGATACTCGGCGGTGTGGGCAGTTTCTTTGCTAAAGACACCCGGAGGAGCGAATATGGGTTTTTATGTAGAATCTGTAAGCATAAAGTGAAGCGTGGCCAGGAGCTAACGTTGGCCCACCACGGCCCTGCATCTACACATGCAGCGTCACCATCCGGTGGCCTGGAGAAACTTGTGCTCAGTTATGTGGTGGTCCATCCCTGCCGCCGCAGCAACAGCATCAAGCGCCCATGGCACGCATGCCATTGCAGCCAGTCAAGCTCCACCACCTCTGCAGAAAGGGAGCTGTTTCTCTTTGACATCATTCTCCCTTCCAATGCCCCTGCCCTCCCCTACTCATGGCCCCAGGGGTCCCTTCAGTGAGGCATTTTTAAAAAAAGACAACAGTTGCGCCAACCAGCCCCAAGGTGCAGCAGCTGAAACCCTTTCTCCTGTCCCAAATTGTTGGTACGGGAGTCCCCCCCCCTTTCCCCAAAAGGTGGGGCTCTGCCTGTTCAGAAAAACTAATGGCTTTGGCCCAGCCGGGGATTGGGGAAAATTTTCCCAAACCCCTAATTTCTTTTTCCAAAAAAAGGGAATTTCCAACACTTCAAAATATTAGAACAGAAAAGGGGGGGCCCCGTCCCCTTTAGCTTACGGTTTTTTTCAAAGGGGGCAAGGCAGCGTGGGGTTTTTGGGGCTGTTTAAAACGGTCAGGGCCAGTAAAATGCCTTTTTCGGGCCCCCTTTGGGTGAATGTGTTTCCGGGCCCCGGCACCCCCAACAACTTTTGGGCAGGAGACGCCGCTTTTTTCCTCCACGTTGTCAAAAATGCCCCGGGCCCCCCGCCAATGTCTGCCCCCCTCCTCCTCCCACCACCATCTGACCTTTCCCACCAAATACGGGTCCCTCAACCCCATGGTAGGGCACAGCGTTGTTTTAAACCCGTTTTTTACACCTGGCTTGCCTCGGCGAACAAGTCCCCCACAGGGAAGGAAAAGCCCCGCGTCTGAAGCAAGAAATCGATGTGTGGCTTTCTCCGCGCCAAATTTCAAATTTGGGAAACCCGGTGAAAGGACAATGGAGGGGAACCCTGGTGGGCTGCGCTGCACCGGGAAGGGGTAGTCCCATGCGCCCTGCATGGGGCACTGTTTAATCTGGGGTTTTAAAAGGGTTTCCCGAATCTTTTTCCCCGATTTTTCAGAAAAAATTCTGAAAAAAGGCCAGGAAAAAGTGCATGCAAAAAACCCCCCCCTTTTTTCCATTCGTACAAACCAGGAACACCCTCCTCGAGTTTTCGCGGCAGAACGGGCCCCCCCCCCAACACCCTCTGATATGAAGGGGTTTTCCAAACCCTTTTAATTTTCCCGCCCGCACATGTTTTTTCCCCACTGTAAAGAACAAAAAGACCATTAACGATTTTTTGAAGATCCAGGCGACAGAAGTAAAATTCCCCCCGTGTAACTTTGATGTCGGGCCCGTGGGACTTTAAGCGTGACACCGCCGTTTGGGTTAAAAGGGCCATTTGAGGAGGCATGTTATTTTTCCCCGTCCCCCAGGACTACGGAAAGAAAAACGTCCAAATTCCCCTGTTCAAGTTTCCGGGGGCAGGGTCTGGAAAAACTTTCCCGGGAGGGGACTGGGAACGTGGGACCCACAACTCGCGGCCCCCCCTGATTCCCCCGGGGGGGACTGAAAGGAGGAGGGAGGAGGGCATTGGAGCAAAGCATTGTTTTGGTGAAAATTTAGTGGGTTTTTCTACCCAGGGGACCCAAAAGGAGGAGCCCGGACACTGGAAGCAAGAAGGAAAAAAGGAAGACGATGCAGATGACCACAAAACACCGGGCAGTTAAAACCTGGAGATGGGGGCAGGGAAACCCCTCGGGGGGTCCACCCATTGGCCCTCGCCCAAAAGGGCCAAAAAGGGAGCCTTTTTTTCCCAAACCCATTGAGAGGGAGGACAAAATCAAATACATAAGGGGGAAACCCCCATAGTCAGGTTTGGCCGCTGCCCCTGTGCGGGATCGCCCTCCCTGCAGGGCTGACCGGGGGTTCTTCAGCGCTCACGGACCCACTGCCGTGGCTGTCGGGGGGGAAAGGTTTTGGGGGGGGGGGAGCATAAACCAACTCCATCCCGCAGCAAAACCCCAAGTCTGGAGTCACTAATGAGAGCTTTCCCTTCACCCGCCTAGTGAGGAGGCATCGCCAGCAGCAGCAGCAGGACCTGGAGCAACCCTGAACCAACAGTTGGGGGCCTACTTGAAAACCCCTCGGGCCCCACCCCAGGTTTTGAAGATCCGCTGGGCTACTTGGGGGGGGGAGCCAAACTGGATGTTGTTGGGCCCCAACTTGGGCCCAGTTTTTCAGTGGAGAATTTTCCCCGGGCCCCCCCCCTAGTGTGGCATCAGAGCGGGTTTTTCAGGTGCGGCGGGGCCCCTCATTACCCCAAAGAGAACCCGCTTGTCCCCCGGAAATGTGGAAAAGAAAAGAAACCCTTTTTCAAGATGAATCCCGGCGTGGAAACGGCCAGGAAAATTTCCCCAAACCAATGCCTTAGGGGTCAGACACATCAGCCATGACCCCCTCACCCAAAATGTGAGGAAATGAAATCTGGGTTCAAAAACCTGCCTCCCCCACTATTTTGATGCCGCCCCCCGCCTGAAAGCCACACAACTCTGACAGGGTTTTTCCATCTCCACCAACCTTTTTTACCCGGGACGGTATTGCCACCCACCCCCCACACTCTGTCCCAAAGGCCCCGTTGACATCATGCTGCTGCTGTGGCTGCTGCCGGACCTCCACACTGGTTTTCCCTTTTTGCCCCTCCCCTGAGCTCATGCTGTTGCCCTGCCCCCGTCACCTCCACCCCCTGTCATTGTGCCAAATCTGTGGGGCCCATTCCTGTTTTTTCCACCCCAGAAGTCATTGTGCCACTGTCTGACCTCATGCGCTCTGTGGCTCCCGCCGGGGACCTAACAAATTTTGTCATTGTGCCCAAATGTCCCCCCAAATCATGCTGCTGCCTGGGTCTGCCCTTTACCTCCACGCTGGGGTTTTACTGTCCCCCTCTGTGCCCTACCCTGTTTTTGCCACCCCCAAAATGTGATTGTGCCCCTGTCTGAAAACCCCCCTGGGTGCGTGGCTGCTGCCGTGACCTCCACACTGTGTCCATTTTTTCCCCACTCTGGGGGGCCCCTCCCCGTTTTTTTCCACCTCCATATGTCATTTTTGCCCCCTGTCTGACCTCAAAGCTTGGGTGCTTTGGGTGCTTTCCGTGACCTACACCCACCAGTGTCAAATTTTGCCACGTTTTTGACCTCATTTTGCGCTGTTTGGGTGCTGCCCCGGGGCCTACACACTGTCATTTTTTCCCCCTGTCTGACCCCCATCTGCTGTTTTGGGCCCGCTGCCAAAGACCTACACACTGTTCTTGTGCCACTGTTCCCGACCCTGCGCCGCTGTGGCCCGCCCGCCGTTTTCCTAAACACTGTCATTTTGCCACTGTCTGACCTCATGCTGCGCCGTGGCCCGCTGCCCTGACCTCCACCCTGTGTCAGCCCTCACTCTGGGGGCCCCACTCCTTTTTTAAACCCCCTCCCTAATGGCCCTTGTGCCCCCTGTCTTTACCTCATGCTTTCTGCTGTGGCTGCTGCCGTGACCTACACACTGTTCATTGTCCACTGTCTAAACCTCATGCTGCTGCTGTGGCTGCTGCCGTGACCTACACACTGTCATTGTGCCACTGTCTGACCTCATGCTGCTTTTGTGTGCGGGCTGCCAAATGACCCACACACTGTGTCATTGTGCCACTGTCTGACCTCATGCTGCTGCTGTGGCTGCTGCCGTGACCTAAACACTGGTCATTTGCCACTGTCTGACCTCATGCTGCTGTTGTGGCTGCTGCCGTGACCTACACACTGTGTCATTTTTGCCACTGTCTGACCTCATAACTGCTGCTCTGGTTTCTGCCGTGACCTACACACTGTGCCCATTGTCCCACTCTGTGGCCTAACCTGTTTTTGCCACCCCAGAATGTCATTGTGCACTGTCTGACCTCATGCTGCTGCGGGGCTTGGCCTTGCTTGGGCCCGATCGGGGCCCTTTTTTACCCCAACTGTGGTCCATTGTGCCTACCCTGTCCCCGGGGACATCTCATGCTGCTGCTGTGGCTGCTGCCGTGACCTCCACACTGTGTCATTGTCTACTCTGGGCCTACTCCTTTTTTTTCCACCTCCAGAATGTGATTTGTGCCACTGTTTTACCTCATGCTGCGCTTGTGGCTGCTGCCGTGACCTCACACACTGTGTCATTGTGCCACTGTCGGACCTGATGCTGCTGCTGTGGCTGCTGCCATGACCTACACACTCTGTCATTGTGCCACTGTCTGACCTCATGCTGCTGCTCTGGCTGCTGCCGTGACCTCCACACTGTGTCATTGTGCCACTGTCTGACCTCATGCTGCTGCTGTGGCTGCTGCCGTGACCTACACACTGTGTCATTTTGCCACTGTCTGACCTCATGCTGCTGCTGTGGCTGCTGCCGTGACCTACACACTGTGTCATTGTGCCACTGTCTGACCTCATGCTGCTGCCGTGACCTACACACTGTGTCATTGTCCCACTCTGTGGCCTCACTCTGTGGCCTACTCCTGTTTTTGCCACCTCCAGAATGTCATTGTGCCACTCTCTGACCTCATGCTGCTGTGGCTGCCGCCGTCACATCCACACTCTGTCACTGATGTTGCCACCTGAGATCTCAGCTTGTTTTTTTCCGGCTTTCGCTGCCATGACTTTATCAGGCTACATTCCCCCTTCAGTTTTTTGGTCAGTTTTGCCCTCTTAAGTGCCCAGGGAATTTTAGAGTGAAGCGATTCTAAGAGCGGCGGCAGTGATGTGTGTGTCATACTGAAACACGCCAATGTATGAAGACCAAACCAAGCTCCCTCTGCATATTTAAGCATGGCACAACATTCTACAGCACCCTGCAGGCTCTGTGCAGCCTGGAAATAGCTGTTTTTTAACGGGATTCGTGCCAAAGTAATTCGGAACAAAGTTATTTTTTGCCGAGAAATTCGGCGAAGTGAACGAAACGAATTTCGGGAAATTCGCCCATCTCTAGTTCTGTGTATTCATTTTCCGTGCTTCATTTAACACCCCTGCTGAGACTTTGTACCCCATAAAGTGTAAAATGCTGCAGAACATGTTGGCGATATAAAAATAAAGATTATTATTTGATGTGGTCAAATTACATTGTGTCATTTTCCCGGTCTTTATACTTTTTTGCTGAGTTTTCATTGCTTTGAGTTAGTTTGTCCAAATATAACAAAAAATCTAATTATCCTATTTCTGAGCTGCTTCTGGAACAAAAAACAGGCCTTACCCTAGACTTTCTTTGCATATAATTTTTGTGGCTTTTTTGTTTGTACAAAATGTGATTATTTTTCCTTTTTTGGTGGCTTTTCTATTTAAACAATTTTTATTTTACATTTTAAGGTGTTTTTCTAGTTCTATAGAGAAACCTATGTGAAAATACATGAAATCAGTGTTTTTTGCCAAATTAAAAGGGCTGACCTCATAGATGTGTAAGGAACCCCCGAAGAAAATAGACAGACAAGGACAGACAGACAGTGCACTCTAGCACTTGGGGGACCAAGGCTGTCTCTGTCTGCTTGCTGACCCGACCCTAAGCGGTCGGCGACAACTGGGCGGCAGTCCCTACCCTGAATACGAGCAAACACTGAACAGACAAACAAAATGTAGAAGGCTCAGGCGAAAATGGATCAGAACCGGAGAGCCAGGGGTGTTGCTAGGGTCCCAAAACATCCGGGGCTCAGGCCCTTAAGTTTTTCTCAGTAGGGCTGGTTCACACGGCATTTTTCGCGCCTCATTGTGAACTGCGGATTTATTTTTACAGAGAAAAAACTTCTGTTCCTGTCACTAATTTTCTGCACATTCCACATAGATCCCGTCCATCTCCTCAGCAGTCACTGCAGAATGAAAATCAAGCCGGACAAATTTGCTTTTCCAAAACCTCTCACCTATGTATGACAGTGACAGTCACCAAAAAATACACCTATACATGGAGCAATAACCAGACGACTTATTGTTAGTAAAAAAAACTCCTACAAAACCAAGACCCAAAACTATTACTATTTAAGGTTCAAATAATTCTGCCAGACCCTGACCAAACGTGACCCCCACATGTGACATCAGTTGTACATATACCACCTCCATAAAGTGACCATATAGTGGTAGATACTAGTTGTATGTAACCTAGCAGAAATATCAGTGATTACACTGCAGTTACATTTGGTGACTTACAGGAGACGCCTCTGAAGAGTTGTTCTCTTTCTCTTCTTCTCCATTTGTCCCAGACGCCATGATGATTTCTACCGTCCACAACTCTTCACTGAAAAATGTACAAAACAAACATCTTAGACTCCTCATTTTATCAGCATTTCTCTGCAAATTCCTATCTGTATACAAACTCCCCATCTATAGTGCCCCCAAATGGTAATAATTACCCTCATGTAGGTAAATATTTGCCCCCTGTAGCCAGGTAGTAGCCCCTTTAGCCAAGTCATTAGCCCCTCTAGCCAGGTTACTGCTCTCTGTAGCTAGGTTACTGCCCCCTTTAGGCAGCAATAAGCCCCCTGTAGCCAGGTTACTGTCCCCTTTAGCCAGTAATATGCCCCCTGTAGCCAGTAATATGCTCCCCTTAGCCAATAATATGCCCTCCTCAGCCAGGTTATATGCTTCCCTTAGCCAATAATATTCCCCCTTAGCCAATAATATGCCCCCTTTAGCCAAAATTATGCCCCCTTAGCCAAAAGTATTCCCCCTTTAGCCAGTAATATGTCCCCTTTAGCCAGTAATATGCTCCCCTTAGCCAGTAATATGCCCCCCATAGCCAGTAATATGCCTCCCATAGCCAGTAATATGCCCCCATAGCCAGTGATATGTCCCCTTTAGCCAGTAATGTGCTCCCCTTAGCCAGTAATATGCCTCCCATAGCCAGTAATATGCCCCCATAGCCAATAATATGCCCCCCATAGCCAGTAATATGCCCTCCATAGCCAGTAATATGCCCCCATAGCCAGTAATATGCCCCCCATAGCCATTAATATGCCCCCACAGCCAGTAATATGCGCCCCATAGCCAATAATATGCCCCCCATAGCCAGTAATATGCCCCCCATAGCCAGTGATATGCCCCCCATAGCCAGTGATATGCCCCCCAGCCATTAATATGCCCCCCAGCCAGTGATATGCCCCCCAGCCATTAAAATGCCCCCCAGCCAGGCATATGCCCTCCAGCCAGCGATATGCCCCCCAGCGCCAGTAATATACCCCCCAGACAGTGATATGTCCCCAGACAGTGATATGTCCCCCAGCCAGTGATATGCCCCCCATAGCCAGTGATATGCCCCCCTTAGCTAATAAAAATAAAATAAAAAAAACTTACTTACCTAATGAGGCACGGTCCGCGCGTCCAGGTCCTGCAGCTTGTGAACGGTGCAAGCAGCGTGATGTCATCACGCTCCTTACGCCGTCTCGCGGGGCCCGAGACCTCCTCGGCCGGCAGCGCTGCCGGGTTAGAGGATCCCAACGTCGCAGGGAGGTGATGAAAGCGGTGCGTCACGCCCCCTGCGACGCTGAGGTGTATGTACAGCGCTTACCAAGCGCTGTACATACAGGGGAGAAGACAGGACGGGAACGATCCGTCCTGCCTCCTCCCCGACTCTGACTGCGCGGCATGCTGTAAATCGGCCGCACAGTCAGAGTGATCGCGGGCGCCGCCCGCACCAAGGAGCACTCCAGGCCCACGGCAGCGGCCTGGAGCCGCAGAGACTTGGGGCACAGGCAGATTCATTTGGGGCTCGTGCCCCAAATGAATCTGCCTAGCGACGTCCCTGCGGAGAGCAGAAAAGGTACAGAAGCGACAGGAAATAAATGTACGTCAAAGAGGCGGCCACAAGGTCAGAATACCAAAAGACCCAAAACGAATACCAAGCACACAGCTCAAGTAAAGGCTATAACCGGCAATGCTCCTGAGTAGAAGTGGTCTACTTAATGGATGTCAGAGTCCTGCTTCAGGCTATGATTGGACCGGCCCTCTGACACCCAAACCCCACAAAAAACGCAGACAAATAGGCAAGAAAGGTGAATGGTGCAACAGCTATCACTCACCCCCAGGGATGCCATCAGAAATTTTGGGGCCCCATACAGCTGGAGCGTCTGGGCCTCCCCCCCCCCCTCCAGCCTACCCCACCGCCACCACTCCATTCCACAACCGTTGCCACCCCAGAAAAAGAAAAAAATGTTTCTGGGGTGCACAAGAAAAACAATGCAATTGTGCCATTGTTTTCAGATTTAGTTCTTGCTGGATTTTACAACTTATGTTTATCTGTATTTTGTGGGTCAGTTTGTACACAAGGGCCAGCAAATACCGCAAAATGATCACCGCCAGTCACCACTGTAATGTTACTGAGCAAACCAGTATACAAAGATCAATATTGCCAAACAACAACGTACAAATACTAAATAATACCACTACCTATCACTGCCATATACTAACTAGCACCACCATAATGTTATTGAGTAAACCAGGATACCAAGACCAATATCACAAAACAACAACAATATGCAAGCACCTAATACCACCGCCACATCATCACCACATATCTCCACCATGAAAATACTGAATAATACCGCCATACTGTTACTGTATGTAAACCTTTACACCAAGACCTATATTTTCTCCATACAGTGACCCTATAGTGGGAAATATCAGGTACACAGGTGCTTTGCAAACAGTTTACTTACATTTAGGACCTCACAGGTGATGTCTTGAATGAGGAGTCGTTCACTTTCCCTTTTCTTCTCCATTTGGTCCAGACCATCATGATGACTTCTTCCATCCACCACTCGTTCCTGTAGAATTTACAACACAAACACCTGAGACTCCTCACTTTTTATAATTTTCCCATCCATAGTGGCCCAAATGGTAATAATAACCCCCTGGTAATTATGGGACCAACAGTAGGTAGGCAGGTAGATTAGGGGCTCCCACAGTCAGTATGTATGTACAATGGGGTCCCCGGGTGGTTGCTATATAGCTTAGGGCCCCGTGTAGGTAGTTTAGGGCCTGTGTAGGTATCTTAGGGTCCCTAGGACCTCCAGCCCTGTGTGAGAGGGCCCCCTCCTTCTCCCAGCTTTGTGTGTGTGTCTGTGTGTGTGTGTGGGGAGCCCACTCCCCCTGTGTGGGGGGCTCCTACTACCACCAGCCATCAAGCTGGGGATCGGAGGGGGCCTACACACACACGGTTAAGGGCCCCCACAGGCAACGCAGCTGAAGGCCCCCACAGGCTACGTGACTGGGTGAACTGGAGGCCCCATGGGGGGCTGGGGCCACCACAGGCTACAGGGTTGGGCTGGACTGGGCCCCCCCATGAGCTACAGGGTTGGGCTGGGCCCCCCATGAGCTACAGGGCTGGGCTGACACGCATGCACGCACACACACGGTCAGGGGCAAGGAGGGGGCCCTCTCGCACCCACACACAGTCAGAGCTTGGGAGTAAAAGAGGGTCGAGGAGTGCTACTCAGAGGGGGTCCCGGCTCCAGCTCCATGTTCTTTTTCTATTTACATTGCTGTGACCTGTGGCCGGAGCTTGAGCCGGGACCTCCGCTCTCTGTCCGCGCTGCGCTGTGACTGCCCAGCGGCGGGATGCGGAACAATTTTAATTTGTGATGCCCCGCCCTGAGGCTCCGGCTACAGCTACAGCTCGCAGGAATGTAAGTAGGATATTTTATAATAGCAGAGCATAGCTGTGGCCGGGAGCGCGGGCCCCCTCCCAGCACCACTGCAACTTGCCGGCCGCCGCCAGGTCCTAAAGAGAGCATGGTGCTCGGCTGCGGCATGCTCAATTGTTTAAAGTGAAATAAGGGGGCCTGCTTGAAGCTTATTTCACCGGGCCGCCGTACAGGTGTACTGGCTGTACCCCCTGTACGGCGGCCCTGCTCACCACAAACAGAACGATCTGCAGCCCTGCCCTACGGCTCACAGAGAAGCAGACGGGTGTAGCAAAGCTGTCAATCAAACCCAGTCAGAACAGAATCAGACCATGTTCAGACAGTGCAGAGAACATGCATAATACAGGTATAAATCATGGTCAAAACTGCAGTCTTGGCCGTACCTTCTGGACCAAGGACTGTGCTGTGGCCTGAACAGGCAGGGTCATGACAAGAGGTTACAAAAAACACAAAAAATGGTTATTAGACAGCACATTCCGCCTAATTAATTATATGGATCATTGCATTGCTTCCTTTCCTCCTCCTTAATTGTATTAGTGATCTTGTGGCCTGAAGAGTAAACTTTCCATGGTTGAAGATGTCATTAACCTACAGATAAAACATGTACAATCTTATGGATAATGAGTCTGATGTGGAAAAGTGTATAACTGGTAAAGATCGATGAGGCTTGACATTACAAGAGGTTAAAGCAGATGTGCCTGGACATATTTTAAACTATGGACTACATCATGGGCCGACTACAAAGAGCCCTCAAAGAAAAGAAAACAGAAGCTGTAAATGACATATGTTTTGCTTTTTTTTTTTTTTTCACTACACACTTCATAATGGTGTAATTAGGTAAGTCCAATCCTAAAAAATTATGCCAGTCCAGCAACCAGTTAATTGGTCCATTGGTCTGTCTCTGCAACCTTCAGTGGCCAATTGATTTTAGCTAGGGAGGTTGTCGCAGACCAAACAGGTAAGTATATAATAAGAAATCCACAACACTAAGTAATGTGAAGAGGTGACTGTATTAAAGGGGTTTGCCACGATGTAATGTTGACGTGGGATCCTCCAAAATGGGTATTTAATCACTTTTCTAAATATATGTGATTTACAAAAATTGCAGCCTGAGAGCTACAGGCTGCCTTACCTGCACTTAGTTACTTAAAAACTTGCATTAGATATGACCTGACAAGAGCTGCTGGCCGGGCTTGCGCAGATCACACTTCTTATCTGATGAGAGGAAGCTGAAGAAGCTTTCAAGGCACCGGGTAGAAATATGTTGTCTTTTGTATACAGAATCCAGTAGTTGTAGTGTGATTATCTGAGTAGATCCCTGCTTTATCTGATGACGGAGAACATGAAGAAGCTTTCAAGCTGCTGTGGAGAAAAGTGTTGTCTTTTGTATACAGAATCCACTAGTTGTAGTTTGATTATTTGAGTGAACATTTCACACGATCCCTTATGCATGGCTCTGTGCTTTGGCTGTGTCTCTCTCTCTCAGCTAGCGTGGCTTGTTTACATTTGATTCTTAGCAGATAAGGCACGTCCTGGCAAAACCCCTTTAAGCAAAAGTCCATACAACATCAAGATTTGCATATAGAATTGTGGTACATTCAGTAATATTGAATCAAAACGTTGTATAGTGTCACCAATTCAACATTACTAAATGTATCACAATTCTATACGCATGTTCTGCAAAATCTTGATGTTGTATGGACTTTTGCTTAATACAGTCACCTCTTCACATTATTGAGTGCTGTGAAATTTTACTATATACTATCCATTGAAGTGCAACAAAATATTTAACCCAAGTGCCTATCTTTTCTTTATTATCAAACAGGTAAGTAGAAGTACATGGTGACCAATGAAATAAATGAGTGACCATATAATACATTCTCAGGCTGGGTGAGAACCCCTTATGTATATTAAAGAAAATGGAATCAGATCATTAAAATGTCCATGTGAAAACCTCAAAAAAGTAGTTCTCATCCTCATAGATCATTATAGGGAGATGATAAAAAGGAACTACCCTCTATCAAACATAGGAGGAACCTGGCAACTTTGACTTCCATAGAGCCAATGAGATTATACGGACTAAGTATAAATATGTTTTTACCATTTTAGTGCTTACTATTATTTGGTTGATTTACATATGTTTCCTTTGTAATAAAGTTTTTGTGGAACGTATCACTCTGGGCATTTTTATTGGTTGTAGCAGAGTCTGTAGGTTGTATGGCTTGTTCAATGATAATCAATAAAAAGGAGTATGTTTCGTCGAACACCATGAAAGTTATATGTTCAGAATTTTCTATAAATATGTATTGTAAGACAGTTTTTCTTGAAAATAAATAAAGTTGCTTCCATACCAAGTATGTTTAAGAGATATTAAGAGAGAGAAAGAGAGAAAGAAAGAAAGTAAGAAAGAAAGTAAGAAAGAAAGAAACAGTGGCATTCATTAGACTTGCTGCGGCGGAGTACTACCAGGTCGCTACCCCTGACGTGACTTGCTTGTGGTGGCGGCCAAGGTGCGGCATGGTACAGAATCGTGAGGCAAGATCGTAGTCGGGGACAGGCAGGAAGGTCAGGACAGGCGGCAATGGTTCGTGGTCGAGGGACAGAGGCAAACGATATGGTACACGTTATAGGCAAAAGAGACTTATGGAACGCTTCCTCTCTAGGCACAGAGTACTATCGGTTCGGCAAGGGTAACGGGAAAGGGCAGGACTTAAATAGGATCAGTGCCCGATGAAAACCAATCATCGGAGTGCTGTCCCTTTAAACTTGGCTGCAGTACCACGCACGCACCCTAGGGGGTGAGCGGGCGCCTGGCCAGCAACAGGAACGTGCGCCCGGCCGGGAACAGGAGCGCGGCGAGGTAAGTCCCCTACAGAGGACCGGGCTGCGGCATGACTGCGGAAGATGCAGGGATGCGGGTGCGCCCGCGACCCGACACGGGTGGCACGGGGGCACTCGTAACAATATATACCTATGGCAAACCCTGCAAAAGACAATATAAAGGCTGGCTAATATATATACTGCTTATATAACATAAAAGGTACTGCAGTAAAATTTTATATATATATATATAATTATAATAAAATATATATAATATATAATAATATATAATATAAATATATATATATTATAATATAATATATATATATAATTGTGACGACGACTGCTGGTAATCGCATGATCCTGCCCCCTAGAGGGGTCCTACGGCCGGAGACCCCATGCAGAATGTGCCACCGAGGAACTGGTCTCGGTGGGGAAAAGCCACCTATTTTGTGTCTGATTATATTACTGTCACTTACGGTAGCGGCAGAATAGCTGCAAGCAGCTAGGTATGGGGTGGCTCTTCCGGGACAGCTATAGTGTCGGGCGGTGGCTGTCCCCGCATTCCAGGTCCCTGGGTTCCAGCCCAGATATTGGACATCTCTGGAGGCCTATAAAGCCTAGTACTCCAGGTGATCTGGGGGCGTGGCTGTTACCTGAAGGTGTGAAGCAGCAGAGCTGAGAGAGAGCTCTGGCCCCCCAGAGGCTACAGGGAAGCCCAGGACACAGTGTGGAAACTGTATGTTTGAGGGGGTGGCGATAGGCACAGACCTCGGGCAGAGAGGGACTCTGTGAGTAAGTAAGTGGCCAGAACGGGCCCAAGGATTTTTTTTTT
>JAODAL010052709.1:0-25794 GCA_025379985.1 Phyllomedusa bahiana
GACTGGACATTGACTATACCTGTCCTGTGCCACAGCATGACCCAGGGCCCCTGTTACAGTGGGTGCGGTGAGAGCCCATGCTGGCGTCCGTCATCTATTCACACGCCTTAAAATGCCCTGATGACTCAGCAACAAAACTGTTTGTTCCCTGAAGCAGAGTGCGGAAGCGAAGTGGTGAGAAACTTCAGCTTCCCCGAACACAGCAGACCTGGGTAGCGTTTGCCCACCTCCGTACGAGTGTGGACCAATTGAGGCTTCACTTGGTAAAACTGTGGTTAAGCGCATCCTGTTTTACACCCAGTGCCCTTTTTCTTGGCATTCTTTTTTTCTCAATTTTACTCAACGTGCTGGAGGAAATGGTCTCTGTACTTTGTTCTCTAGTCAATGCTTCCATACTTCCATGTCCACTGAATGAACCTACATCTGGTCAAGTTTCCTTTACCTCCCTTGTACAAATTCACAATGATTTTATTTTACCATCTATTATTGTAACATGCAAGTTTTTTAGTAGTTTCATTCTAGAAAACACCATTTTTAAAATAGGATGGAAATCCACCATGTCTTTTGTTTTCCTTTTTTTTAATTGTAATTAAATGGGTTTGTAACAATACAGGGATTGATTAGCTATGTAAAAGATCTAGCAATAACAAGTCATTTGCAATATGTGCCATTAAACAGTGTCCAAACCTATTCCTGTTCTGACAGCACCATCACCCTTGAGCCCACTCTTGACAATTGTGTGAAGAACAAATGTCAGTTAGAAAGAACATTTTTTTGATAATAGACCAGTAGTAAAGCTGCATTTCAAAGGCAAGGTGCCCCCAAAATTCCAAAGCATGACCCTGAGCCACTTTGGACAATTGTGAAGAAACAACTGTCAGTTAGAAACAGTACAATTTTTTTTATAATAGGACCTGTATATGTATAGCTGCATTTCAAAGCAAAATGCCCCCAAAAATTCAAAGCATGACCCTTGAGCCACTTTTGGAGCAATTGTGGAAGAACAAATGTCCAGTTAAAACAAAAAAAAAAATTTATAATAGGACCTGTAGTATAGCTGCATTTCAAACAAAATGCCCCCAAAAAATTCAAAGAAAGACCCTTTAGCCACTTTGGACAAGTGTGAAGAACCAAATTCCTGTTAGAAACAAGCATTTTTTTTATAATAGGACCTGTAGTATAGCTGCATTTCAAAGCAAAATGCCCCCATAAAATTCAAACATGACCCTTGAGGGGCCCACTGTGGACAATTGTGGAAGACCAAATGTCTGTTAGAAACAACATTGTTATTTTATAATATGACCTATAGTTAAATAGCGCATTTCAAATGCAAAATGGCCCCAAAAAATTCAAGCATGACACCCTTGAGCCACTTTTGACAATTGTGAAGAACAAATGTCTGTTACAAACAACATTTATATATAATATGACCTGTAGTTAAGCTGCATTTCAAAGCAAAATACCCCCAAAAATTCAAAGCATGACCCTTGAGCCTCTTTGACAATTGATGAAAACAAATGTCAGTTAGAAACACAATTTTTTTTATAATAAACTCTGTAGTAAATAGCTGCATTACAAAGCAAAATGCCCCCAAAAATTCAAAGCATGACCCTTGAGCCACTTTGGACAATGTGAAGAACAAATGTTCTGGTTAGAAACAAACATATTTTTTATAAAAGGACCAGTAAAATTGCTGCATTTCCAAAGCAAGCAGACCCCAAAAATTATAAAAATTACTTCTCAGCCACTATTACAAATTGTGAGGAGAAATGCAACTTAGAAGACCACATTATCTGTTCCAAAGGACATGATTCTTGCTGGTATCTCACAGCTAACATGACCCCAAAAAATTATAAATAAGACTTCTCAAGCCACTATTAAAAATTGTGAGGGATAAAATGCCAACCTTAAAAGCCACATTTCTGTTTCCAAAGGACCATAATTATAGCGTGTACTCACAGCAACATGACTCAAAACCATTGGACAATGCGAAAACTTCTTAAGATAAAGTGAGTAAATGGAAAACGGTGTGTCATGAAACCTTCTGTCTTTTACAGTCTCCTCACAGCAAAACCAGCAAAATGAACTGTTAGGGAAAGAGAATAAAAATTGCAGAAATAAATGATCATTTTAAAAAAAATTTTCAAGAAGGACCTTCTGTTTGAAGAGGCGAATGTGAAGTAGACGGAGCAACTAATCGGTGACCCTCGCAATTGGGTGTGGCCACACACATCATCAGGATCCCATGCCTGATTCATCTTGATGAAAGTCAAACGATCCACATTATCTGTGGAAAGGCCGAATGCGTTCATGTCTGTAGATGACACCTCCACTGATCTGAAGGTCCGCTCAAGTATTACGCTGGGCTGCTGGCAAACAACACCTGTATGGCGTGACAGCCAGCTCGGGTCCATTCATCCGTTTGGATACCCAGAAGTCAATGGGGTCCGGAACACATACAAAAACATCGTGTTTGAGACGCAGATAGGTCGTGCACCATGAATCTTAAGCTGATCTCTGTGTGTTGGATGTGTGCCCCTGCATTGCAGTGCATTGGTGAGGTTGGTAAACAAAGATTGCCCAGAGGTCACCCATTAGCTTCTGCCCACCTGCCTGCTGCTGCGAATACGCCTACTGGAACTCTACGCTTGTCACGTCGCTGATGTTGTTCCACCGTGACATTTGGGGATACGTGAAGCAGACGCAACAGATTCTCCAGTTACTCACATCAGCAAGTCTTCATTTCCTGCATTTTACTCTCTATTTGGGTGGGTGGAAGGAAAGTGCTGAGTTTGTTTTGTACCGGGGATCCAGGAAGGGTGGCCACCCATAACTGTTTTTCATTTTGATGGCCTTAATGCATGATCATGTTTGGAGGAAATGGAGCATCCAAGACTCATGTGAGAGATGGAGCCTTGATTTCCCAAGCCTCTGGTCGAGATGCACTAGCAAACAATCTTCCTCATCTTCCTCCTCCACCTCAAATTCGCGCCAGACCTCTTCCCAAGGCAGGGACGTCGGTAAACGTCCGTGTCTAGGAATACCTCCTCTCTCTCCGCCGCTGCCTCCGGCACAGCTTCAACACAGCCCAGACTTGCCTGAGATGATGCACCTTGAAGCTGATGCGCCACCTTGCACAGCTCTGGACCCCGAACCACTGCCTAATGAAGACCGATGAAATTGTGAAACTGTCGGGCCTTGTTGATTTGACGGAGAGAAAAGCTCCGTGTCCGCATCTGTGTCCGTCTCCTCCTCCGTCCCCAGCGGACCTGTTGGTTTCTTCAGAGTGTCCAACGAACGTTCCAGTGAACTAAGATCACACAATGCCATGCTTACAAGGGAGTTGTCCACACTGAACATTATGGTGGCTTCTTCAAAATCTGGCAAGGATGGTGCAGAGCTCTTTCAACACTGCCTCCACACTCGGGGCTCAACACCAGAGGTCGCACGCGCTGCTTGTCAGGCCATGTTTCGACGTCGTACTGCGTAATGGCATTGCGCTGCTGCCACAATCGCTGAGGCATGTGAGGTGGAATTTCCTAGCATGTAGCCGGACGTCAACAATGAGACGGTTGACGGGGAGGCTGAGTTGACCCTGTCAATGCAGCCAGGCGGGACGAAGCCGTTGCGAACGGCGGAAGTGCGAACTTAGACTTCGAGCCTACCTCAGCAAGGCAGTCCAGACCCGGGTAGCTCTTAGAAATTTCTGGACGACAAGAGTTCATGACAAGTGCCAGCAAGGGATGTGCTCCACCTACCGATCTTAAGGCGGCCCAGCAAGGTTCGCCCTTTATCGTGCACACCACCATTGCCTGACACAAGGTTCTTGGCACCCAGCCAGCGCTCGTTCTGTTGGCGGAGAGCAGTCCACAGCTCCTGACCTAGTGTGTGGACGGTCCTCCAAGACAATTAATTATAAACACTGCCCTGTTTCTCTGGCACGTGATGCCACCAGAGGACCTTGGGGGAAAGAACCCTGCAGCCATCCCCCGCGGTTTTTGAAGAGGCGTGGCGCCGAGCCTGAGAGCCACCGTCACCCCCAGGGACATCCACCCAGCTCCAGCCAGTGAGCTGTCCAGAGATAAAGCGGCCTGCCCGTGCTTACTAGTCCATTTGTCGGTTGTCAGATGGCTTATCCGGCCACAGATGCAGACAACCGCGCTGAAATTTTAGATGGACACGTGGCTGGCCATGGCAGGGAACGGGTCTTTTTCGTTGGGCAAAGAAAGCCCGCTCGTCATCTGGTATTGGGGTCAGGCAAGGGCCATGACGTGGCGGAAGCCCATCTGTGTCCACCAGGACGGAAAGGTAAACTTTTCAAGGGCCAAAAAGTCCTGGCCAATGCCGACGTATTCAGGCTTTTTGGCTTTGGGATGGTTTGGGTTAAAGTGGTTGTCATCTGCTCTCAAACCTGGAAGAAGAAGGCTGCTGCTAGTCTGGGCCGCTGTACGGCGAGCAGTTGTCAAACTGGCCGGAGGGAAGGGTAGGATGGGTCCTCTGGTGGTGCTGGTGGATACTCGGGCACGGTGTGATGCGCTGAAGCGTAGACGATCCCTGATTTCATGACTCCTGATAGACAATGAGAGAGGCAGCTGAGGAACGCTTGTTGGTGGCGGAGGGATGCGGTGAGACAGAGGGTGTGTACAGTGTTGAGGAGAGTGCACGGCGGGACTGGTTCGGCCTATTATTTTAGCCAAGTGTTGCACTCCATATTCAACTCAGTGTCATTCGCTGCATGTGACTAGACATGTTGGAGGGGTATTGACCTCCTTAAGGTTCTTTGCACTCTAATTTATCGTATTAACGGGTAAATGCGGCATCTGAGCACCGGGGTTGATCAGAGGCTGATGGCCAAAGAAGGCCCAGGCTGTGATGAGGTCCGTGGACGTCTATTTGTGTGCTCAGCGATGAAGCGAGGAGCGGTTTTCGCAGACCATGTGACTGGCGGAATCATAATCAGCGGACATATTCTGCGACCGCCCACCTACCCTTAATGAGGCGAAACCCTTACTGAGACACTACCCATATCGTGTTCCCTCTCGTCCAGGATGAAGCTCTTTCCGCAAGCAATCTCTAGTGTTCAGAAAAAGGACCACGTTGATTCCGCAATGGTTGCATTCATTCCATCATCATCAACACGTGTGACTCGTCGTACTGAACATTCTGCATCCAGAGCTTGCGGGTTACAAGCAAGAGGGACTGCAAGGGTTGCCGACCGCCCGGGATTTTTGTCCCGATTGACCGGTCTTCTTTCTCCTCCTCTGATGGCATCAGTAACTGGGCTCAGAGCAGAGAAAATCATCCTCTTTGGCCTCATTGATCTTTTTACATTCCTTCCTGACCCCAACCGCATTTTGTATCAAAGATTCTTCAGAAAATGGATTATCCCATTGGTGGTACACGAGTTGACATTTGGGCTTGCTTCATGTTGACGGAAGCTGGTGATTGCTGATGACTACATATTGTGGCCGAGACTGGGAGGACAGGAGGTAAGACTGGCTGGATGCAGGTTGAATTAACCCACTGAGGACATATTGTGCGACGCTGTTCGTTACTGAGATTCCAAAGTGGCCCTGACCCAGCGATGACAGGCCTGACCAGGACCTGCAACAGATGATCCGCTGCAATGCGTGTTGTCGCCAGCACTGGAAGGAGCACCTTCTCTCGTACCTCTACCTCCATGTCCTACCCCCCCTCTTTGCTCGCTTACCCCACCTGAATTTCGCTCCATGTTCAGAAATATACAAATTTGAGAAGGTATGGAAGAGTTTTGGAAAGTCCTCTTAATAAAAAGATACGGCAAATCACACTTATTCTCAAATCCCTCAAATTCAAAACAAAATAGTCTGGATTCAATATAACTGCAAAGTATAACAATCAACAAACGGCCTGCGCCAAAAGGTAATCACAACACGTATAATGAAATGTATTCGGGAATAATAAAAGGGTATTTTTGGGCACCTATCAATGTCACTGTGGTGACTAAAAAATCGCAGTAGTTCACATTTAAGTGCAAGTGCCTCAATGAACAAACTGTATGTGCACCAAAGTGAAAAAAACACGATCTGTAATGTATTCGGATAATAAAAGGTATTTTTGGCACCTCATCAATTCCCCTTGGTAATTACACAATGCTGGATTCAAATTTAACTGTCCAGGTGCTCTATCAACAAATCGGACTGGGGCAAAAGTGCAAAAAACACGTATATATGTAATGCATTCTGATATAAAAGGTATTTTTTGCATCTAATCAGGTATTCACCTTTAGGGTGAAAACAAAATTGCTGTATTCACATTTAACTGCAAAGTAATCCTATCAACAAAGCGTCCTGCCCAAATGTGAAAAAACTGAACCGTAATCTGAAATGTATTACGGATAATAAAAGGTATTTTTTTGGCACCTAACAATTCCCCTGTGGTGACTAAAAAATTGCAGTATATCACATTTAAAGTGCATTGAGGTGGCCTCAATGAGACAAAGCTGATGTGCCCAAGTCCAAAAGAACACGTATCTGAAATTATATAAATTGACAAGTTTTTTGGCACTATTCAACCGTGCTGGACTTGTCTGATCTAATTTAAGTACAAGTGTTGGTGATTATATCAACAAAGGTGGAAGGGGCAAAATGAAAATGAACACCTATCTGAAATGTAATATGGAAAAATAAAATGGGAGTTTTGCACCTAACAAAGAGACCTGCAGTTACAAGAAAAGAGTGGTATCCTATAAAATTCAGGCTGCCCAATATCCCAGGAAAATATTTCAATAGAAAACTGTATAATAATAAAGCATTGCAATGTCTACACCTAATCTTTGTGCACTTAATCCAGTATTCTTTTTATAGAGCTTGTCTTGTGGTTCGCCCGCGGGGCGCCGCCCTCCGCTCCCCCCCCCGTGACTTTACAGCAGTAGATGCTCCTTTAAAATTCTTCATAACCTACTATATAAAATCCTTCTCAATCTCTAAATCATAATCATAAATTGTATTAGAAAGAGTGAAACACAGCTAATAGAGAAGATGGTTTTTTCTTCTGTGTGAAGAAATATAAATAATTTCGCTGAGAAGTATTGTTTTGGAGACACAAGCAGAGCTGCACTTCCTTCTGCACGCGAGAGACGCCTGGGAGAACACGAGGCAGAACATGAAACGCTGTCTTTGTAAAATCGTATGCGTTCATGTGATTTCTTCTCCCAGACCTGACTCTCGTACCATCACGCAGTAGTGTGGAGGGGCTGGGGGGGGCGAATCCCAGTCATTGAGCGTGGGGGGGCGCCTGCTCTTATTCTGTAATCTGATTTGCTGGCCGCCAAAATTACAGGATAGCGCCGAAAAAGGCGCGATGCATTAATAGAAGATCAAGATTTTAACCTAAATCTATCGCATGATCCGAGCATCAACAACTAACACCTGAGTGACACTCACTATAATCTAGTTATCGTTGAAGCATCAATGATAAGAGTCCTTGTACAACCATATTTACTCTACATGTCCGGTTCATCGGCTGTCACTGCTAGAAACTATGTCGGGGGTTAAGGCTTCGGTGTCTAAGGGCTCCCTGGTTTGTTGTGGTGTGCTCCTGCATCTGAACAGGGAGCACTGCAAAAGCCTAGCTTTCAACTGCTCCAGCATCTTCCTGTGTCAAAAGAGTCCAGTTGCAAATCAGAAGTTAAGATCCATGGTTTCAACTGCTGGGGGAATAACGTTTTTATACGTAAAAATACTTGAAAGGAGATAAAAATGTGATAATTTTTAATCTTACTTCTAGGCTGAATTAGGATCAGCAGGAATTTCTTGCTATTTTGGCTTCATTTTATGTGTTTCTTGAGAACGATTGCATGGCAAATGTTCTGAGCAGGTTAACTGATCCCCATGCTGCGCAGGCTGAGCTTGTTTAGAGGGGAGTGGTTGATTACTAGCCTCTCTATATATGTTTCCTGATTTTGAGCATTTAAGACGTGTGAGTATTTGTGAGCCGAACAGGCATGGCGAAATAGCTCCGTTCCCATGTATTTAGTATCTTGTGGTTTTATCTGAGTCGTGAAATAAGCTACATTAATCTAGTCCTGATCCATTAAGTTCTTATCTATCTGCAACGTTTCATATTTCTAGACTACTTGACCAGAGCAGTGAAGTGTCGCTAATCTTATCTTATCTACTCTTATCTGAGTATCCTTTACACGCAAATCTTCATGCGTTTCTAATGTGATCCTATATTTAGAAATAGATTTTCCCTCATCTGCACTATGCATTAACTCCTGATCTTCCTTTTTAATTTTCGCTTAAGTATCATCACAATCTCCTCAGGAGGTAGGTCGAGACGTAGACATTATCGTTGAAGTAGTTAAACCTGTTCATGCGCGAACCTTCTCGCATTTTATCTAGAGATTGATGGCCTGGTTTCTAAGCTGAGGATCACCTAGTCGCGAACGGATCGTCTATATGAAGCAGAGAAGGGTCATTGTTAGGGATAGATCTAGGGAAACATTTAGGGAAGTTTTTAAGACAAGAGTTAGTTTCTCAGTCTCTAGTTATGTTTTGCTTTTCTTTACACTCTGCAGTTCTGCGCTTCCTACGCTAAAACTCCAACAACGCTATACGATCATGAAGTTTCTATTATTTTACTCAAGCAGTCACCTTTCTTTCCAATGCACACAGTGGCTACACTCACGCTTATTTTGTCGACCCGGGAACAAATGTAATTTCTAATGGTGTCATTCATTGTACCATAGAATATACTGACAATACGGCGTCACAGATTACCAGAACCAAAAATTCTCATCATGCTGGGTGGGAGCTATTAATTTTCAGGGTGTTCACCACTGCGCAGGATCTATACAAAAAATTACTAAATGATATCTTAGATGCGAGAGTCTCGATCATACGCGTTATTATATTCAGTGAGTTGAAATACAATCTCCCGTGCATAAACCAAAACAGTATGGTTTCCTTGGAGTCACACATCACACATTTAAATTTGCGTGGCAAACACACCTCTCGATTCTAGGCAGACTAGAGCATATGGTTATCCTAACTCCAACTACGGAGGCTGCTCTACCGAGCGACTTAGAACTATGCGAGTACTCTCAAACCGCTTCTCACATACAAATCAGACACACTAAATAAAAGTGCGACTTGAGTTTTAAAAACTACTTCCGTGCCTTGGGCAGGAAGTTGTGAAACAAATAACATGGCGGCATTGGAAAAGCGAGAAACTAATATACGATCAAACCACCACGAGGATTTCCAGCTTGAGCGTAACCATGTTAAGCATCTCTGGGCCCCAAAAGTGTGTTGGTGGTGGTTCAAAAAAAAACACAGTCACGCGACACAGGGACCCCAATCGAAGGAGGAACGGTCATTAGTGCGAGCACGTAAACGATAATTCAATTAGAGTCCGTAGAAGTCAGCATGTTTTCCGTGGTGTCTAAGGGGTTAAAAAGAGCAAGGATCCTGGCAACGAGCGCGGATTATTGACATCTTCAGAAGCCAACGAAACCGAGGGAAAAATATAGCTCTGCTCGCTAATGTACGGGATCGCGGCGAGCGGTCAATGTCCAAGCATGCACCCGTCAAAAGTGTACATACAATCTATAGACAACTAGAGCGAAGCGAGCTCGATAGAGAGACACCCAAAATTTGTAATTTACGCCAAGTGTACCATTAATACGATTAGGACCTTTATGATCCTGCTCCTTTCAATGAAGAGAATCATTAATTTATAGGAAAAGGAAGCTCTGGCTTAGTTTTAAACAAGAATGGATCAAGTCAACTCCTCACAGTCTAATGGATCACTATGCTGACAGCTCTGAAATTTCCTTCTTCTGAGCTGGGGGAGTCCATTGGCAGGGGTGAGCTGTAAGCCAGTACCATTGTGTAACATCACGGAAGCCTTCTTGTTTCTCGATCCTAATACAATTATATCCATCATGCTGATGAGAAGTTAAATTACACTAGAAGCAGTGTAATATGGATACCTGTGTGTTATGGAAGAAATATTACTAGACTGTAACCTCTGCCTGACAAAATTAAAGTAAAACCTGTTTCCCTGTAAAACTGAGGGAAATCATCTGATTTGCTAATGGTATCAACAGAAGCTCAAATTCTGTAATGCGAAAAGTCTTACAATTCAATTTAGCGAGAGAGTATACTATACATTGTTGTAGTATTTTGATAGGTGAACAACAGTGAGAGGTGTCTCTTTAAGATACCTGCTTATGTCTGGGTAAGCTTTTAACTCACACTGGCTTCGAGAAATGCTGGAAACCACTAAGTGCGAGAGTTGAGAGAGGGGTATGGCACTCTTGGTTTTATCTACACAAGAAACCTGAGCTTAGAGTACTAATTTGAATTACACACTTAAATATCATACATTTTCGATATAAATTGAGCGTTTAATCGAAATCAAGAATCTCCCAAAGAAATCAGTCTAAGAAGCTACAGAGGCGATTTTACAATATACAAAAGGCCTTTCGCGCAACAAAGTCCTCAAGTGCCGCACTTGGTCTTTAGAAAGTTATGGAAACTATGGCTGACTGCTGTTCTCAAGCAGTAACAGCTAGGCTTAGATCATACTTGGCAACCTTTGAACTCCTGAATCTTGGAGATTTAAGCCCTTCTCATAAAACTCTTTTTTTGGAACAATGTCCAGATACAATGCGTATCTGCTGGTTTTTTTTTTACTCTGGTTTTACAGTTACCCCTACTCTTTTACATTCCAGTTTGCAGAAGATTCCTGTGAAAAGTGAAAGAGTTGTCAAGTATGGTTTATCTATAACTGTAATCCCAACCATTTAACTTATAAATCCACAGTATCTAAGTGTTTTGACAAATGAATAGGGCTTCTTTTGCCACCTATTAGCACCCAACTTTCAGGCTGTGGTGGTTTGCCATGGCAGCCTGGAGCTTTACAAAGGTCTGCCATGGCTGTATGACTTTATGGCCATGCCAGAGGCACAACCAAATAGATTACCTGACAATTTTACACTGACTTGCAATAATGTCTAGATAAGCCATATTTTGGATGTATCTTCCTATTGCCAGTAGTAATGCAACATCATCTTGTGAGACATATGCAGTACATCGATTGCATTAACTAGTTTTGTATCTATTTGCATGTTTTTGTTGTGAAAACCAAATAAAAAGAGTTATATTGATAAATGATAATAAAGTTAATTGTATAAAGGTAATAGTATCAAATATGAGTCTTCTATAGAGGATCCTGCAGGCAAAGGATCTCTTTCGTTCTCAAAACACTAAATTCCTAGTTAAGGAGTTGAGGTCACCTATAGGCATGGAGGAATCTTAAGAAACCCAATCTTTATAGGGCAGTGTGTTTGAGAGGTTAAAGTGGGTATTTCTCATCACATTGCTTTAAACATGCAGGCAAAGATAAATACAGGCTATTACCAAATACATTTCTGTTCTAATTTTACTTCCTTTCAGAGCTTAAGCAAATCTTATCTCCTGCTTGTTTACATAAGCTTCCCTAGGCTACCTACCGGTCATGACCTTGCCTATTCAGTCCACAGCACAGTCCTTTGTCTGTAAGGTACGTCAGAGGCTGTGCTTTTGGCCATGAATTGTGACTGTTCTGATTAGATTCTGTCTGTATTAATTAATTTCTGCCACACCTGTCTGTTCTCTGCTGATTTCCTTCTGGGCAGCAGACAGTTAAAGGGGTTGTCTCACTACATTGATTCATCTTACCTCAGTCTGTTTCTTGGTTGTGCATTTTGAATTCAGGGCAATTCCTACTGGGCTTCTACTAGGCTGCAGCAGAATTTTTCCAGTATGTCATTTTTTTGCCCAAAATATTGGGGAGCAAAGGGTGTCAGTATTTTGTGTTGGAGACATAAAAAGTGCCACACATATCTGTATAAATGGCACCCTTTGTATTGCCTTCTCTATATGCAATTATAATACTAGCAACCACCCCCCTCATACACAGAAGGTGTGTGAAGTGTATGTCTAATCGTTATTATTGTATAATGTGCAGTCTTATTCGAGTGTTATACAGATGCGATTTATTTATGCATACATGGTGAGTGAATTGGTACTATTAATGGGCAGTTTTTTATCATTCATTTGCTTTCCTCTAGTGATGGGTGAGTGAGCTTCTGCTAATTAAATAACTGCACCTGTAATTTACCTTTCCCAATAGCATAGGGGCTTTGTTGCCTCCTACTGGGTTCAGTCTGTGGTCCAGCCATTGAGCTGTATGTATGGCCTTCTTGTGTTTTTGAGTAAATAAAGTCCCATTTTTCTGTGATTTCTTTTTTCCATCATTATGTTTTGCAACAATAAGGTTGTGAAGATCTTGATACAGCTAATTGGTTTTATCTATTATGGGATGTTTCTTGTGTGGCACCTTGGTAGTGAGACACCTATACATAGACCATTAGTTGAACCATCTGATATTATTTTTCACTAAGTTAGAGGTTTACTTTCTAACAACTAAGATTTCAGCTGGGGTCATGACTTACCATGGCTTTTTTCACCTCTCGTTCCCCTTTATTTTTGGGGTTTAATAAATTTTTTTTCCCCATTGGGCATTTTTCCAATTTTTTTTACACATAAAGGTTTTAATTTTTTTGGACCTTAGAAAATGGGCCCCAAATTTTTTCTAACCCAAAAAGGGGAAATTCCCCTTTTTTAAAATTTTAGGAAAAAAATTTGGGTTTTGCACGAAAACCCCAAATTTATGGGTTTCTTCCAAAGGGAAAAAGAATTTAAACTTTTTTTTTTCTAAAAATGGGGGGCGAGCACAATTTGGTTTAAAAAAGGGGGAGAAAAACTCCTGGGAGGGAAAAAAAGGGGAAAAACCCCTTCCAAAAGAAAAATGTGGCAGACATGAAGCCCCAAACCCAATCCCGCGGGCTTTTTTTGTGGGGTCACCCCGCCCCCCCCAATTAAAAATTCCCCACATTCCAAAATTTCCCCCTTGTCCCCCCCCCTGTCAATAAAACAAACTTGCTGGGGCCCGCACCTAAAATTGCAAATCCCTTTTTAAAAAAAAAATTTTGGTTTTTTTTGTGGGCTGGGGGGGGAAAAAACCCTTTCACAAAATTGGGGGGTTGGGCATATACAAAACTTGGGGGCCTGGAAAACCCGCCCAAAAAAATTAAATTTTTTTATTTTTTGTTTTTTGGGGGGATTCTCCCCAAAAATCCCCCGGGTGGGGGTTTTATTTTCTGCCCCAAAAAACGCCTGAATTTCCCTCTGGTTTTTTTTCTGTAGGAAAAAAATTTTTACCCCAAAGGGTTTAAATTTGCCCCCCTTTATTGTTGGGGCCCCTAAATTTTTTTGTAAAATACAGAGGGGTGTAAATTTTTTTTCCCCCCTTTTAGTCCCCGAATTTTAACTAGTTTTTTTTCCCGTTGGGGGAAAATTTTTTTACCCCCAAGGGGATTTTTTTTTAAACCCCCTTGATTGTGGGGGGAAATTTTGGGGAAAAAAAAAGGGGGGGGGTGTGTAAATTTTTTCCCCCAATTTTACCCTGGGTTTTTCCCCGTTTTTTTTTTTTTTTGTAGGGTAAAATTTTTTTAAACCCAAGGGTTTTTAATTTTTAAACCCCTTTTATTGGGTGGTAAATTTTTGGGGTAAAAAAACAGGGGATGTGGGGAATTTTTAAAACCCCCCCTAAACCCCGGGAAAATTTTTAAACTAAATTCCCCCCTTTTTGAAAGGGGGAAATTTTTTACCAAGGGTTTTTTTTAATTTTTTCCTCTTTTTTTTTTGTTGGGGGGGGGTTTTTTAAAACTGTTTGGCCCCAAAAAAGTAAATTATTCCCCCTTTTTTGTGGAGAATTCCTGTGTTTAAAACCCGTGGGGGTTTGGGGTTTTTTCCCGCCCCCTTTCCAAAAACCAAACTCAAATCCCCCCACAAACCCTTCCCCCCCCCCCCCTTTGGGGGTAAATTGCATCTGTGGAAAAAATTTTTAGACTGGGGGGGGGTTTTTTTTAATCCTTTGGGGCCCCGAGTTTTTAATTTTTTTTCCCCTTTTTTGTGGAAAAATTCCCCGGGGTTTCCCCAAAAACCAGTGGGGTTTTTGTATTTTTTTAGCCCCCAAAAACATCTCCAAAAAGCAGCCCCCCTCTTAAATCCCCCCCCTTGGGATATTGCTTAAAACCCGTTTGGCCCAAATTTGTTTAAAATTTTTTTTTTTCAAATTTATTTTTGGGGGATTCCCCCGGGTTAAAAACTGGGTAAAATTAAAAGCCCCCCCCAAAAAAGTGGGGGAGGGTGGGCCCCCCAGTAATTTTTTTCATTGAAACCCCCCTTAAACCCCTTTAAAAAATTTTCCCTTTTTTTCCTTTTAGGGGGTCCCCCCCCTTTTAAATTGGGGCCAAAAAATTCCCTCATTTTCCCGAAGCCAAAAAGGAAAAAGGAAAAATTTAAACCCCCAAAAAAAATTTAAATGGAAAAAATTTGCCCCTGTTTTTTTCTGTTTTTTTTGGGTTAAACCAAAAACCCCGCTTTTTTGGCCCACCCCCAAATCCCCCCCTGGACAATCCTGAAAAACCAAACCCAAGGGGGGGAAAAAGGGGCATTAACCCAGCCCTTTAAAAGGCTTTTTTTCCCGAAAAAAAACAATAAGGTTTTTGTTTTTTTCCCTTTTTTAAATTCCCCCTTTTGAAAAGATTTAAAAAAAAAGGGGAAAAACCCCAAAAAATTAAGGGGGACAACCAAAACCCTAGAGTAAAAAAAGGGGGGAAACAGCCAAAAATAGAAAAACCCCCAAGGGGGGGTTCCCACTTTAGAAAAAAAGGTCCATTGGCCCCGCAGCAAAGAGTAGGCCCCCCAGAGGGGGGGGGCAAAAGGGAAAAAAAGATTGTGGAGGGGGGACAGCAAACCATGGAAATTTTTGGCCACAGACTGGCACAATTAAAACAGGGGGGGAGGGGGCGGCCCCGCCCAAAAGCAAAACAGCATCTGGGGCCGGGGGAGTGGGGGGAAAAAATGTTAACCCCTTTAAAAATTTTAAATGGCGGCAGCTTTGGTGGGAAAAAAAATGAGGAAGGGGGGCCCGTAAAAAAAACAACATCAAGGGCCCAAATTTAAAAATGGTGACCAAAAGCCCAGATTTTGACCCAAAACAGCAGCATGGAAGGAAAACCCAGTTATTTTAGGGGTTTGGGAGCAGCAAAACAAAAGGCTTTTAAAAATGGGCCCCCCGTGGGGAGTGGGGGGGGGTGGGTGGGGCCCAAAAAACCAGTCCCCCCCCCCCGTTTTAAAAATGGTGGGTTTGGTTTTTAAGGAGCAGGTGGCCAAACCCGGGAATTGGGGGGGGCCCCTCAGGCCCGGTTTGGCAGCCCCAGGGAAAGGTTTTGCTGAAAAAGGGAAAAAAAGCCCCCAAAATCCCCGGGTTTTTAGGGGCCCGCTCCCCGGTTTTTCTTGCTGAATTTGGGTTTTCCTTAAATTTAATAAGGGGGGGGGGAAGAAACCCGGTCAGAACCCCGTTTTTTTGAGGGTGGAAAGAATTTGGGGCCCCGATTTGGCCAAAAGGCCCCCAAACCCAACCCAAAAATAGAAATGTTCCCCCCCCCCTAAAGTAAATTAAATTTATGGGGCCCCCCCGTTTTTGGGCATGGTTTAAAAAATGCCCCCCCCATTTTTTTTGACCCGGGGAACGAGGGTCCCCCAAAAACGGGTTTGGGGACCAGAAAAACCAAACCCTCTTCCCCCGATGGTAAAAAAATTAATTTTGGGTATAACTACCCAAAAACCCAAATTTAGCAAAGCCCGAAAAACTCCGGGACAACGGGGGTCGGAAAAGAACTTCCCTTTCCTTCCCAAACTTCCCAAATTTTATAAATGGGGGAAAGGGAAATTTTGGGGGCCCGGGTCCCTCTGCCCCCCCGCCCTTTCCCAAACTTTCCCCCCCCCTTCCCCCCCCGGGTGGCCCTTTCCCCCTCCTCCCTTTCCTTTTTACCCTGAAAATATAAAAAAAAAACCCCCCATTTCAAAAAGACATCAAGAAAAACCCCGACTCAGGTTCTGCAAGGGGAAGGGTGGTAACACCCCTTAAAAACCCCAACCTCCCCCAAACCCCCCAGCCATGGCAAATGGTTTAAAATTTAACGCGAGGAACCCCCCCCAGTCCAGCCCCTTTGGGGGGGAAAAAGGGGGGAAAAGGGGGGGCAAAAAGATTTCTTAAAACAATTTCCAATTTTTTTTGCACTTTCCCCCCTTTAAATGACCCCCCCAACCAAAATCCCCCTTTCCCCTTTGGGGTAAAATTTTGGGCTCCCCAAACTAGCCCCTTTTAAATCACACATCCAAACCCCCTTTCCCCCTTTCCTCCACCCGAAAAAAAATCCCCTCAATGCCCCCTTTAAATTCCCTTCCCCTTTTGGAAAGTGGGAAAAATGCCCTTTTTTTCCCCTTCCCTTTGTTCCCTCTCATTTCCTACAAAATTAAACCCAAAACCCCTTTTTTCTGTTGGGGCCCCCCCCCCATCTAGCACCCCTCGCTCCCCCCCTTTAATCCACCTTTAAATCCACTGCCCCCCCCTGATTTTTACCCCCTTCCCCCCCCCTTTTAAATCCCCCCTGCCCCCCCTCCCCCCCCTTTTTCCAAATTCCCTTTTTACAAGGGCCGGGCCCAAATTGCCCCCCACCGGACTTTATGTGGCCCCCTTAATGGGGAGTTCCCCCCCCCCCCCCCCCACCCTCCCCCCGGTTCCCCCAAAACAAGGAAAAGATTTGGGTTTGCAAAATGGGTTCCCCCGGGCATGAAGGCAGGGAAATTACATTGGTTTTATCCCGTAGTTCCCCCCCGGGGGGGGACTGAAAAATTTTTTTTTGGGGGCCCCCTGAAAAAGAGCCCGGGCAAAAAAGGAAACGTGTTTTCCAAATGAAGGGGAAAACCACTGGCTGACCCCTCAAAATTACACAGTGGAGTTTAAAAACCCCTGTTTCCCCCCCTTTTGGGCATCAAGAAAAACATTAAATGGCCTTTTTTCCCCCCCGGGTTTTTATTGGATGCCCCCCCCCGTTTTTTCCCTTTTGTTTCATTTATTTATTTTCCCCCCTGTTTTTTCCTGGGTTCCCCTAGAAATTTTTTTCCTTTTGTTTTTTCCCCTGTTTCATAGTTTTCCCCCTGTTTTTGGTTTTTAAACTCAAGGAGGGTGGGGCTTGGGGGGGGGTAAAATGGCCCAAAAAATTGGGGAAGCAAAAGTTTTTTTCCTTTTCAAGTTCTCTGAAAGGGGGCATAGTTCCCCCCCCCTTAAAAAAGGGAGGGACACAAAAAACCCCCCAACCTTTGGAAAAGGAAAACCCCGGTTCCCCCTTCTGGCCAAATTTGGGGGAATTGGGGTTTAAAAAACACATAATTGCTGGGCCCCCCCCCCCTTGGGAATCCTAGTTTTTTAGTTTTTTTAAGGCCCCCAAAAAAAGGGCAAGACGGTCCCCCCCAATTTTTACCCCCGTTTTTTGGGGGTTTAAGGGTTGGGGTTGGGGTCCCCCGAAAGGGAAGGCCCAAAAAAACCCCCAAAAGGGAAAAAGCCCCCAAATTGGACCCCTCATTTTAGGGAAAAAAAATTTCCCCCTTCCCCCCACCTTTCCCCCAATTCCTTTGGCCCCAAACCCAAAAAAATCCCCGGGTCAACGACCCCTCTCCAAAAAATCCTAAAAACCAAAAAGAGAATTTTTCCCCCAGCCCCCCCACGCTCTAACAGTAAAGGGAAACCCTTTTTTATTTTTTTAAAGGGAGAAACTTTTTTGTTTTTCCCCAAAAACGTTTTGAAAGGGAAGCCCCCCCCTTTTTTCCCAAATACAGCCCTTTTGGGAAAAAAAATAAATTCCCTTTGGGAAAAAGGGTCCCCCTATATTTTTAACCCCCCTTTGGAAAGTAATTTAAAAAATAATTTTTTTAGTCCCCCCCCGAAGCCCGGGCTTTTTTTCCCAAAAATAAATAACCCCCAAAACTTTTCTAATCCTTTTTTTGGGTATTGTTAAATCCCCCCCCCCAGTTCCCCCCTTTTTTTTATTTTTGTTTGCCCCCCTTTTTTAACCTTTTTCAAAACCCCCCAAAATTTTTTTCTTTCCTTTTTGGCACTGGGTCCCCAAAAAAAATTGGGTTAAAAACAATTAAAACCATTTTGTGGTCCCCAAAAAACCAAATGAAAATTGGAAAAAATTGGGGAGGAATTTAAAAATTTTTTCCCCTCAAGTCATCTTAAAGCCCCCCTTTTAAATTTCAAAACCCCCTGATCCTATTTGCCCCCTTTGGGAGTTTTTCTGTATGACACTGGCTGCCCCAACCCAAATTTTAAAATTTTTCTGGCCCCCCCCCGGAATTTTCCCCCGTCCTTCCCCCCCCAAAGTCCCCCTTTTTTTCCCCCGTTGGTTTTTTTTCCCCTTTAACCCTGTATTCCCGTTAAAAGGATTTTTTCCCCCCCCAAAAGTGGGAAAAAACCCCTTTTTAATTTTTTTCCCCCCCGTATTAAAAAAAACCCCATGGGGCCCCATTTCCCCCCCTGCCCACCCCCCCCCAAAATTTAAACCCCGACCCCCTTTTTAAAAAACCCCATTATCCCCCCTATTTTGGTTTTTAAATTCCTTTTTAAAAAGACCTCGGGAAAAAACCCTCCCCGCAAAAAAATCGATATTCCCCCGCCCGGGGCAAATTCCCCCGTGGGAAAAATCCCCCCCGGGGAAACGACTGGCCCCGGCACCATGGAATTGGTTTCCCGGAAGGGAAACAGGAGCAAAACTGGAAAAACCGGTTTAAAAAGGAAAAGGGAAAAAACAAGGGGAAATTTTTTTCCCTTTTGGCAAAAAGTGGGGGGGAGGCCCCTTTAACCCCGGCCCCAAAAAAAGGGAAAGGGGGGTGCCCCCTGGGTTGGGGTTTTCCCCGCTGCGGTAGGATGGAAACCCCCACAAAACTGGGAAAAACCCCCTTTTTTTTCCCAGGCAAAAATGTTAAAGGTGGGGGGCGCTGCAAAATGTTGAAAGCAAAGGGGGGTTTTGGGGTTCCAAAAGGTTTTAAATTCCCCCCGGTTTTACGCCCTTTAACCCTTTTTTTCCCCCAGAATTTTACCATAGCCATTTTTTGCCCCCTTTGGGGGTCCCCCTTTGGCCCGAAAAAATGACAACACCGGGAAAAAGCGAATTTTTTTAAACCCCCAATGCTCCCCCCCAAATGAACCCGTTTTTTTTTCCGGCCCCCTGGGCCTCGGGGGAGCTCCCCCCAAACCCCTACTTTTTTGGGGAAAACCTTTCCAAAAGGGGGGTTTGGGGCCCCCCAAAAACCGGGGGCTGTTTTTTGGGTTTCCCCAAAACCCTCGCACTTTCTGCCCCCCCCGCCCGACCCCCCCCAGCCAAAACTAACCCGACTTGGGGGGCCCCGCCACCACGGCCTGACCGCCCAAGGGTCTGCTTTTCTTCCCCCTGATCAAAGGGTGGGGAAGATTTATGAAAAGAAGGGCCCCTTTTCCCTTCCCCCGGGGGCCCCGGGGAAAAAGATGGGGTTTTGTCCCCAAAGGGAAAGGGGGAACCGCCAAGGGGGGCCAAATTTCATCCCCCGGCAAAAAAAGGGGGAAAGGGAGGCATGGAAGGGGGGCCCCGAATTTTTTTCCCTTTGGGGGAAACCCAAATTTTTTTGCCCCCTTTTTTTTAACTAGGGGCCCCCCCAGGAAAAAACCTTTCCCCCCCGCCGCCCTTGGCCCTTTATCCGGCCCCCCCAAGTGGCCCCAAACCCGGCCTTTTCATCGATTTGGGGTTTAAAATGTCCCCAGCCCGTCCCCCCTTTAAAGGTGGTTTTTCTGGGACAAAAAGCCTGGGGCCACTTTGCGACCTTAAAAACCCCCCTTCCACTCCCTCCCCCAAACCCCTAAATTTCCCCTCTTCCCGCAAGAAAACAGCGGATGGGCCCCCCCCCACCTCTTTTTCCCGCCCCCCCTGTTCCCCCAAAATTTTTTTTTTTTTTCATCCTCACTGTTTTTAAATGGGGGCAAAAGCCCCCCCCGCACATATTAAATTTTTTTCTTGGAAAAACCCAACGGGGGCCCAAAAGGTTGGGGGGTTTTTAAGGGGCAAGTTGGAAAGGGCCCCCCCCAACCCCCTCTCCGGGGAATGCCAACCCAAAGGTTTTTTTGTCTTAAAGGAAAGGGAACCCCACAAAGGCCCCCAAAAAACAAACCCGGAAAAACTCCCCGGCCCCCGGGGGGGTGAACCCCCCGCTTTTGGAGTTTCCCCTTTTCGTGCGGCGAACCTGTTTTTCCCGCCCCCATAACCTACTTTTTTCCCCCTTCTTTGTTACCCCATGGGGAATTTAGGCACACTCCCCCCAACCCCCCCACAGTTTTTAAAATGGCCCAAAATGGGGGGGGAAAAAACCCAAACTTCCCTTTGAAAAAACCAAACCCAAAATCCCCAATTGAAAAAAAATAAATTTTAATATTTCCCGCGGAAAAATATTTTCCCTTTTAAAAAAATAAAGAATTTAAATTTTTATTTTTTACACAAGGAAACTTGGCCCCCCCCGCCCCAGTTCTTTTTCCAAACTGGCCCTTGACAATTTCCCTTTGTCCCGGGCCTTTCCCCTTCCCAACCCCCCCCGTTAAATTTGGGCATTTTTTTTTCCCCCCTCCCCCCCCCCTTTTCCCAAAAGAAAAAATGAAGGGGTAAAACGATTTCTAGTAAAACCCGCCTTTTTTCCCCCTCTGCGTGTTTATCTAAAACCAAAACAGCATTGTTTTGGAAAAAACCATCCCAACCCCTTTTCCCCAAAGCCTATTTTTTAAGGCCCTGGCCCCAATGGGTTCCCCACAAAAACCCCCCACAGGCTTCCCCCTGCAAAACCTGGAAAAAAAAAAGCTTTTTTTTTTTAAAAGCGAATTCCCCCAACAAATTAAAAAATTCGGGTTCCCAAACAAAAATTTTTTTTCGGAAAAATTTTTGGCGAAAACCCGGTGGGGGTCCCAAAAAGTTTTTGGGGGAAATTCCCCCCATCTCTTAAAGGAACATCTATTTTTTGATTTCTTTTTCCCGAAAAAATAAAAATTGGGGAAATTTTTTTTTGTTTACCCCAAATACGGTGAAAATTTCATCAATAGCCCCTTTAGAAATATATTTATTTAAAAATAAATTTAGGTAAATGTCAATATTTAAATTTCACCCACTATACCCCCTTTCCTAAAGGGGTCCTCTATCCCTACCTTTTAAAAGTGGCCTACATACTTACCTACCTTCTGAGGCCCCTATGTACCTACTGAGTGGCCTACAAAACCTACCTTAGCTACCAGGTACTCCCGGGCCTACCAGTGGGGCTAACCTCCAACTGTACACAGCTACATAAAGAGTCTACCAACTTTCTTATCTAATGGCTGGCCTACATAGTGGAGGCCTATTAATTTACCTAATAATAATAATATTTATCCGCTTAAAAGGAAAAGTGTACTAACTTATTCGCCTAACTAATTTTAGATGACTAACCTACCTAAAGGGAGCATGTAATTATCTGCCTGCCTAATTTGGGGGATAACTAATATATGGGGGTAGATCTATTTACAGTACATACTGGTGGTACAAATGGGGGCCCTATAATTGTCTGAGGGCACTTTCACTGTATGGAGGTACAGTTACTTTGTGGGGTATCAAGTGGTTCATCATTACCATTTGTGGAACTATGGATGGGGATTTTGCGATTTGGAATGAAATATTCCTTAAGCACAGATTGGTTCTTGCCTTAAAGGGGTAGGCCCACATCATGAAATCCTCTTCACTGGCTGCTCATAGCTCACTGCAATCCAGCCATGCAAATTAATGAGCAGGGCGGCACTAGCAGCACCCTCCTCATTCACTTCTATGGGTGTTCTGAGTATAGCCGAGCACACACACTTGGAAGTGAAAGAGCAAAATGCTGCTAGCGCTGCCCTTCTCATTCACAGCGAGCTGTGAGCAGCCAGGGAAGAAGATTTTACGAAGTGAGACTACTCCTTTAAGGGTCCCAAAGTCTTATAAGTAGGGGAAACAAAGCTACAAAATTCCCACCTTTCTCTACCCTTGGTTTAACTTGATGGTCTTTTTTCAACCGTACTATGTACTAACCAAAAGAATAGAGAAAATATGTTAATTAAACTGTATAGTATAAACTTCAGCAAAAACTAAACCCAAAAACAAAGGCGCCAGTGTATTTTTTTCTTGTTACCTCATAAAGAATTTTTGTGTTTGGGGAGTGAGGTGGAGGAGATGGAGCAAGGACCCAGGTGCTTTGACTAAATGAGGCCCTGAAATTTTTGATGGTGGTGCGGTGTCCTAGTATTTTAGAGTTAAACATTCTGTACTGCATTTCCAGGTTTTCAGATTATAGCCATAAATCTGACCTTGGTGGAAAGTTGGTGTTCTCAGGTTTAATTGTCAAATCAATGGCATCAACTAGACTATTGATCTGTAGGACATTTAGTAAAAGTGTCATAAACCCTAATTAGCATTGTTATGAAATATATAATAGCAGGTAAGAACATCCTGGCATATACTGTATTTAGCTAGAACGAGAAGGACAGCTACAGAGGTAACACTGTAAACCTCAGCGTTTACTTCTCATGAAAATTTTATGCCAGTGGCTCAGACCTCCAGTACCTTTATCTCATGCAGCAGAATAATTATATTAATATATGCAGCATAATGCTGACACATTGGTGGCTCTTAGCTAGTCAGCTCCGACCTATGAGATTGCTGTGAGACCAATGAGAGCACTGGCAGTGAGTGACAGTGACAGAATTAGTGTCACCTCTAGGAATATCTTGCAGCTGTCAATGCGTATCAGTTCCCCTTTCATACATAATGACAATGACAGAGAGAACAGTGTGGCAGCTGAGGGAAGATTGCAAAGAGTGGGAAATATAGAAGGGCAGAGGGTGGAAGTATTTTAACCTCTTGTGTGCTGGAGTGCTCTATAAACCATCACTTAAGGCACATGCCTCACATGTGTGGATTGCTAATAATAATTTGAACATTTGTGACCTAAATATAGTACAAGCTATTTAAAAAATCTTGTTATTATCTAGGGGTTTAGATGTGGTGTTTGACATTCTACTCTTGTGATGTAGAATTATCTTTGCTTTATTTTCATTGATCCCCAGTAAATGATAATAATGAGGCTCTGTTTGCACAGGTATTTGGGTTCTGTCTGGTGTTCTTTGCTACCATAAGCAGAATAGCATAGGCCGCTGTGCTATTCTACTTGGCATCAGAAAAATAGAAACTAGATGGATTCCTTTATTAGTCAGTTTAAAACTTATCTGTTACAAAATAGATTTTTCATCTGTCTCATAGTTACATAGTTCGTACGGCTGAAAAAAGACATATGTCTATCAAATTTAAGCAAGGGCTTTGAGAAGATAGCAATAGATCCCTTAAAAATGAAAATTACACATTATTATTATTGCCACCAGCTAATATCCAGAGTAACTGCCGAGGTCTGCACAGACATCAGCTAGATAGGCTGGGAGTGACACAATAATGTCCTGGATGGTTGTGACAGGTAGCTGGACCCATGCTGTCTGCAATGCATCCCACAACTGCCGGAGGTGTGTGGGGAAGGAAAGATAGGGTGAACCTTACGATGCAGGTGCTCAATTGGGTTCAAGTCTGGCTAATTAGGAGGCCAGGGTCATGGTCATGCTCTTCCAAATAAAGTTAAACATTTCTAGCCATGTGACATGTCACATTTTCTTACTGGAAGATCCCATCTGCCCCAGGGAAGACAATCAGCATGGGAACACATGGAAAGAAGAGAAAAGGCCAGCTCACCATTAATAAAAAATAATGCTGCACGGCTGCACTCTGGAGGTGTGATGCAATGAAGTAACATTGAAGAAGCCAGCAGCATGCAGATATCCATAAGAAGTCAATCCTTTATTGGTGTCACAAATGGATATACAACGAGGTGGTATCACAGGTAAAGAATGCTTAAGATATATCCACAGCACACCTCAGATTTTAAGCAAAATAGTAGATTTACTTACAGATAGACAGGACTCCAATATTAGTAGGTGCAAATATGAGTATAATGAAGCAAAGCCAGACCAATTTAGAGACGTCTGGAATTAAATAACATAGTATGAGAAATACATTCAAGATAACACAAAATTGGAGACTACTGCCAAAAGAATAATAGAAGGGCTATAGATATATAAAGACAGAACATACAAGATCATAAAGAAGATGGAGAAGGAATAGAGACATCAGGAAGGTGAAGAAAAAAATACAAATGACGTAGAGACAAGAAAATGTAGAGAAGGAGTGAGGAGAAATGAAACCTAGTAAAGAGAATAATGGGGATAGGGAATAGAAGGGGTCGAGACACAAGGAAAGACAGAAAAACAATGGGTTAAAAAAATGAGCATACGACAAGGCTACAGGCAAAAAGTAAGGAGCCAAATGTAGAGTAGGTAGACCAAGTTAGTGCAGAGGGGAAGTAGGATATTATATTACCTGGTAGTGGCAATGGATTAGGGATCTGGAGCCTCTGTCCAATGAAAAAAATAAGGGGGAAGAAAATGGTAAAATAGAACGGGTTTTTAGGTAGATAAGATATAAAGTAAAGAAGGTAAGGGAGCAAAAAACGCGGCCAATGTACCTGGTATGGGCAAGAAATGAAGGTCCAGGAGCTGTCTGGTGGCCGGCAGGTGCACCGGACCTTAAATACATGTAATAGCGTCCCACAGAGCTTAATATAAGAAAATAAGTGATGGAACAGGGAGAAAACCCTATTGAGGGAGGACATATAAGGGGTTAATTATATAAAACAAAGGATATAAAGAAGAAATAAATTGAATAAACAGGATATGTATAGTGCACACAAAGGTGTAATGGACAAAACAGTAGGCAATAATGAAAGAGGGAATATATACACTATGGGTGATGTGGGGAAATGTGTATAATGATATAGGATAGAAATGGAGAGAAGAGAGAAGTGTAGCTAAGGCATATGTAGAAAATGAAGAAACATAAGCTGACAGAAAGAAGGACCAAAAGGATAATGTATGGAGATATACAGTATAGTACTAAGCGTATGTCATAAGAGAAAACATAAGAGAAAAGCAAACATAAAGGGTTAAATATGAAGGGACAAGAATGAGTCACATGTGATATAAAAGGAAAGGGTATAACATGAGGACAGAGATAAAGAAGATGTAAAGTGAATAAGACCAAAAAAGGAATGAAGAAAAAGGAGTAGAGAGAAAGAAGGGGAAGGCATGGGGCTTAGGAGAGGTATATGGTTACCAATCCTGAGAAGAGGCGTCATTTTGTTTGGAAAGAAAAAACGTAAATGGTGATAAAAAACATATACATTAAATAATTAGTGTTGAGCGATTGCATTGGCTATCGAGATCGATCGATAGTGATATCGGCCCCTATCGATAAGGTTTTTCGATAGTGAGCATCGATTATGCGCGATTACCATTAAAGTCTATGGGAGAGCAAAAAACACCTTCATTATTAACCCCCAAAAAAGGCTGGGAAGCTGAAATTAACATCCCAACGTCAAATGGATCGTCCTACTCTTAGGCAACACACTTAGGGTTTTAAAAGTCACAGAAAAAAGTCACAGACCCTTTTCTATTCCCTGTCCTTTTACCCAGCCTGACCCCTTAAAACCTGCATCACCCACAAATTAAAAAGGCCAGAAGGCGTATGATTTTAACCATATGTTATTGAACTGGACATTGAATATCCCTGCCTGGAACGCAGCATGAGCCCCAAACCGCATGACCCCCCCAAATTTAAAAAATGCCGGAAAAAAGGGTCTTTCAACCCCCATTTTAGTTTTACTGGAAAAGAAA
>JAODAL010052710.1:0-25794 GCA_025379985.1 Phyllomedusa bahiana
TGTGAATGACATTTTAATTTCCCCTTTTCCATTTTACACTTTCCGTCAACGGTTTGAGATTGTATCTAACATGTTCATTAGACGGCCTGGGATCAGACATTACCAGATCAGTAGACAGCATAGGATTAAACGTTACCCGTTCAGATGACGGCATTCGATTAAACATCTCTCCTTCGGTCGATGGCATGGAATTATACATTACCCTTTCAGATGATGGCATGGGATTATACATTACCCTTTCAGATGATGGCATGGGATTATACATTATACCTTTAGTAGACAGCATGTGATTATTTATTACACATTTAGTAGATTGGCATGAGATTACATGGATATTGTGGGTGCCTATATCTTCAATGCTGGTTTGCAACACATGGATCTCCTTATCCACTGGTCTACTCCACCTCCCCCACTCCACTTCTGCACCCACCAATATAGTCTGCCCACTCTCTAACCTATCCACTCCTTCATTTTCTATATTGTCCTCCCTCCTCATACCTATTTTAAATACTCTTGCACCCCTTCTAGAATTCTTTCTCCCAGCACAGCAGACCCCCTTCCATTCAGGTGCAATTTATCTGTAGAAAACAGATTGTACCCCAATGAAAAATCAGCCCAGTGCTCTAAGAACCCAACACCTTTAGCCTTCAGCCATGCATTTAACTCCCTGAGCTCCCACTGTCTTTCATGAGTAGCGCATGGCACCGGCAGTATTCCAGAGAACACAAACTTGGAGGTCTTTCCCTTCAGCTTGGAGTATGCTTCTTTAAAATTATTCTTAAGAATCCTCTATCAACCATGTATTCTGTCATTAGTTCCAACATGGACCACAACAGCTGGGTCATCATCAACTCCTCCCAGTAATTTATCCACCCGGTCCACCACATGCCGAACCAATACATGTTTGATGGTATTCTAAAGGATAAAAGAAAGAGGGACCAGTAAAGTTAATGTAAATGCCCATAACCCTATCCCTCAGCAGCTGGCCCTATGACTATCCCTAACACTGGAACCTCTATCCCTGATGTTAACCCTAATGCCTTTCCCTCAAAAATGTTCCTGAGCTATACCTTACCTTAAAGCACAGGTAGAGGGAGATAGACCAGACAGTACCCAGCTACTATCTTGAGAGAGCAAAGGAGCTAAATGGGCAACATATCAATTTCGTCGCCTATACAGTGGGATACAATGAAGCCTTCCATTCGAGGGATGCATACGTTTTTTTTTTGTTGTTTTTTTTTTAAATTGAATGGATTCACCATGGTCTTTTTGGCCTTAGGAGGGAGGTGGGCAACTGAGAAAGGGTATTTTCTTCCTATAAAATCTTTGTATTTTATAACTGAACTAAATAAATAGGCCCCTATGTATTATGCATATTGGCCTCTATAGCATGTATCAGGAACATATTATCACACCTCTGTTTTTTTTTTCAGCTGACTGATTCCTTGGGAGAAGAACGCATGTGATCAATCTCCTGTTAGGCTACAAAAAAAGGAACCTCAAGACAGGTAATTAATATTTCTATTAATTACTGATAACACTCAGGCTGGACATGAGTTCTAGACCTGCAGAGGTGTGATAGTATCTTCCTGATTCATGGGCATATATATGTTCTTAATATGTATATCTTCTATAGACAGCTTCTAGTATAGTAGATTTGTGTCCCAGTTACAGAGGTGAGGAACATTTATTCCCCTTATTCTAACCTCTTCTGTGATCAGAAATCTCCTTTCGCCCAAAGAAGGAAACTGTTTAGCCCGATATGCAAACACTTGCATGATCGAACAATGCAATTCCAACTTCTATATCCAGCTAAATTACGAGTGCAAGTGGACGGGAAGCACCTGCTATTTGATGACCCATCTCAGGCTCGCCACCACTTCCAAATAGGAGAGGGCTAGGTTATAACTTGTCCAGAAATAGGGAGGTACGATTTTCTGGATGGTTTTGGGAGTTTACCAATGTTATGGTTTCTTTGCCGCAATGTGGCCAATAGTTGGGTGTTATGTTACCTCTGTTAAAAAGGCCAGTTTTGGGTCCATTAAATTATTAATACTTTTGTTAACTTTGTTTGTTTTGTTCTCCGAGCTCGCCTACAGAACTGTTGATGATGGGATTTCAATGCGCGGTTTCCCAACATTTCATGGGCAATGGTGTGAACGTCGCCCGTTGCTCGCTGAGACAATGGGGACGCTGTTGATGATCATTAATTTACTCGTCTCCAGGCCGGGTTCGTGGGGTGACATGACACAAGATCACAATGGGGGGAATCCCACAGACAACAGCCCTCTTAGATTACTTCCCTGGAACGTTGCAGGCCTTAACAAAATTAAACGACAAACAGTTATTATCCATCTTAAAAGACTGAAGCTAGATATAATTTTTCTTCAAGAGACCCACTGGAGGAAAGGAAATTGACTGGGTCTTAGGAATCCATGGCTGGGGTCATGCTATGCAGCAAATCTCTCTTCAAAATCAAGAAGGGTAGCCATCCTCTTCGGCAGGGGTCTGGACCCCATAATTGAGGAGGAGATGAGGGATGAGGGAGGAAGATATATACTATTGAAAAGGACCTTATGGGATACCTGCTATACTTCCTGAATATCTATGCCCCTAACATGTCCAAAACTAATTTTTTTGCCAAACTAAATATTCTTCTGGGGCGACTCTAATGTCATAATTGGAGGGGATTTTAATGCTTCTCAATGTCCCATCCTGCACAGGATGACACAGGCCCAAGGCATTTACCAAATCTCTAGGGATATCCTTCACCTAATTGATTCAAATGCACTCTACGATCCATGGAGAATTCTGAACGCCGACTTGAGGGAGTTCACTTTCTACTTCTCTGTGCACCGGAGTTTTTCTAGAATAGATTATTTCCTAATTTCTTTATCATTGTGGGGTTCTGTGATGGATTCTGCCTTACACGCCATATCTGTGTCGGATCATGAGCTGGTGACACTATCGATCCAGTGTCAAACTTCACGAGTAAAGACTAAGGGCGACATGTCCCAACATGCCAACACCAGTTTTTTATTCTATTTTGTAGCAAACCCACTTTTTACGCCATATTTTTGTTGTAAATTGGACTGTCCTACACCAAAACTAGGCGCATTAGACGCCGGGAACGACACTTTGTAATGCGCCTAAATATGGTGCACTGTACGCCCCCGTCGCGAAATGAGCCTATTGAGGCGCCTTACATATGTTATGCACCCCCGTCGGGCAATGAGCCTCGATAGACGCATACCATATACTAACAATGATATGTTATGTGCCGAGTTTTTAGCAATGCGCCCTTTTTTGATGCGATGCGCCCTTTTTTGATGCGATGCGCCCTTTTTTGATACGATGCCCCCTTTTTTAATGCGATGCCCCCTTTTTTGATGCAATGCCCCCTTTTTTGATACAATGCGCCATTTTAGGCATATTAAGTAATCTATGCAAGGTATACCTGATGCCAATTTTTAGAAAGTATCGGACTTTCAGACACACTTTACACTGATTTAATGTGCCTTAAACCGACATAGATAAGCCACTTTTCGGACATGTCGCCCTAAATTCTGGAGCTTCCAAACTTATCTTTCTCAGTCTAAAGACTTCCAATCTTTTCTACAAAATTAGTGGGCCAACTATCTAGATGATAGTCTAGCATGTGGATGATGCGCTGTTGTTCTGGGCTGCTGCGAAGGTGGTGCGCCGGGGTCATGTCATTAGTTATGTGTCGCACAGTAGAACAGAAGCTCAGGACAAATTTCAGGAACTACACAATACTCTGTTAATAGCCCAAAGAGAAATGGCTGTGCACCCATCCCTGGCCGCAGAACTGACATATAGAGAAGCCAAGGAAGTGCTGGATTCATTTGTCCAAGGTCAAGCTAACTGGCTGGTAAGGCTTACCCAGAATAAATATTTCCGTGGGGGTAATCGCTCGAGCCAAATGCTAGCTCACTTAAATAAAACACAGCGCACATATAAGCCGATAGTATCTCTGAAATATCCGTCTTCCAACAGACTACATTAAACCTGGAGGAAATTGCCCAAAACCACAATTTCTTTGAAAAATCTCGAGCCCCTCCACAACAGGAAAAAAACATGGTTTTTTAAAACCCCGGGGTCATTCTGGGCCCCCAGTGAGGAACAGCGGGACGTGCTTTATAGCCCTTTCTTGGAGGCGGAGGTGAAGGCGGCCATAGCCTCCTCTTCCAACAAGAAATCGCCGGCCTGGACGGCTATGGTAATTAATTTTATAAAATTCATCAGCACAGGTGGTGCCGACCCTACGGGGCCCTATACATTCATCTGTCAAGGTCAGGGAGCAATGGACACCTTTTTAGAATCGTATACAATCCTACTTCCTAAACCAGACAAGGACCACATCTAGCTAAAAACTATCGCCCCATTGCACTATTGAATTGTGATTACAAATTTCTGTCAAAGATCTTAGCGACACGAATTCGACATTTTTTCTCGTGAATAGTACACCCAGCCCAAAGGGGGCTTTGTGAAAGGTCGCCAATCAGTTAGAAACATTAGAACGGCTGTACACGCAATGTTCAGGGCCAGGGACCTCACCTCCAAGACTCTAATGCTTTTAAGTTTGGACGCCTTAAAGGCATTTGACTCAGTATCATGGCCTTTTCTGTCAGCTACGTTAGCAAATAGGAACTTCGGCTTCAGATTCAGAAATTTTGTAGTTTACACACAAGAGAGCTCCCCACACCTCACTTCTGGTAAATGGTCTATTGACATCCCCCATGGATGCCGTTAGAGGCACTAGACAGGGTTTTCCGCTATCTCCATTGCTCTTTGACCTTGCTCTGGACCCTTTATTGTACCATTTACAACCAGGGCGAGTAAGTGGTGGATGATCGGACCCCTTGCAAATTGTGGACCTGGCTGCTTTCGCCGATGTGCTGCTGGTTGTTGAGGAATCCAAGGGTAACTGTGCCAGGGGATCTGCAAACACTTTGGGAAATAGGCTCTCTCTCAGGGTATGACATATAGACAAAACTAATGTGATGTTCCTAAGAGGGCCAACAAGGCCCACCTGGGCACATTTATTTCCCTTTAAGTGGTGCATCTCAAAAATGCCATACCTAGGCGTAACAATTATTAGAAACCCCTGCCACCTCTACAGAGACAACGTTGTACCCTATGTTAGTGCTATGGAGAGGAGGTTGGTGTCGTGGAGACAGTTGCCTCTTTCTTATGTGGGCTGGGGGAATCTTGTTAAACTGGTGGAATTCCCCAGACTTTTGCACCTCTTGCATTCTCTCCCAATGTACTTAACATCAAAAAATGATACCTGTATTAATGCACTGATCCGAAACTTTATTTGGAAGGGTAAAAGGCCTGCCTTGGATCCCTTTCTTTGTTTTGTACCAGCCGAGGACAAATGGAGGTATCAACCTGCCTAACGTGCGTGTGTAAAACATGGTGGCCGTATTAAGAATTGTAATGGACTGGCTAGAGGGATTGGCAGTTTTCACAGATAGTCGAGCGGACCAGGATTCTATGGGTAGACTGTCACTTTCGGACTCTCTACATATGCCATGTCGTCTAATTGCAGAATCTGTCAGAGCAAATCCTCTTCTTTTAACGGCATGGCAGAAGTTGAGGCAAACTCAAACTATAAACTCAGGCATCCTTTTTTCGCACATTTGTGAACAATCCGGATTTCCAAGGGGGAACTCCCTATAAGGACTTTTACATATGGAAAGAGGCAGGCATTACTTCAGTCTACCAATCTCTTGATAGGGAAACTTCACGGGCGATATGCTGGAAAGCACTAGGACATGTGAGATATGTAGGCGGGGGATATCTTTCCTTTCTCACCTATTTTGTGCACACAACTACGTGTCTAAACTCATTTCCCAACTTGTGCCTGGGGAATGGAGCCCAACGACACGCAAGTCATTATCCCGCAATGCTTTGGAGAGGGGTTTGACCACCTATTTTTTATAAACACATAATCGACCCCGTTGGACTCATCACGACCAATATGGCGCTTACTAAGTTGGGTTGGGAATGACTCTACCCTTGGAGCTCCCCACCTAGCCAGAGCTCTCAATAATAGTTGTAGGTTCTTATCTTCTAGTAGATACTGGGAAGTGTCCCTCCAGCTCTATCATAGAGCTTATATTACCCTGATCAGAGGTCATAGAATGGGGGGTCTTTGATACAGATCGATGCTTTCACTGTAGGACCCCAGGATCGGACATTTTCCACTCTCTATGGAGTTGCCCAATTGTTCAAGTTTTTTGGAGGCGAGCTGAACGCGCGTGTGGCCTTACAATGAAACCATTTAACTAATTTATGTCGCGTGACTCAATCCGACTGTGGGTCACATTTTACCATATAGATACTCAGAGGACTCCGTGTGCACCGGGTAGTAGAAAACTTCTATACATGGTATCGGTAGCAGGTGTAAAAACCATCTTAAATACATAGATACATGAATCACCCCCTCCCCCATTTAAAATGTTTCTAGAAAAACTCTCTTTTTATTATCAAAATGGATTGGGTGGAGGCGGCAGAAAAAAGGGAGACTCGCACTCAGTGGTTCTTTGAGGTCTGGGGGAGTTTTATCCCATTGCTACCAATAAGAATTCAGAGTGCCATCAGAGACTGCCTTAGCCTATCCTTGTGGTTTCAAACACAGATTTTGCTTGGTGATCCACTAATATGATGTGGGTACTAGGACTGCCTAACCAGTAAGAGAGAGGGGGCACTGAGGTCTGCGCACGGGGGAGTCGCGGAATGCAATTGTCACCCTGCCTTTAGAGATGGGTGTCTTGGTACGAGTGAACATTATGGATTCGGAGTGAGGTAGCTGAACTGCGTGACTGTTTTGAGGAGTAGGTGGTGGTGGGCGCGAGCTTGGAGAACAGGGGGTCGGAGGGAGGGCGAGGCAGTTTACAATTAGATATGTTGCACTTCATGACAGATCTGATATGTTGTTTTATTTTTCATATCAACAACAACAATTACTTTGTTCTTCCAAGTGATATGCATGGTACGTTTTAATCTGTATGTTGGGGGGGGGGGGGATGTTGTAGCAATAAGTTTTGTAAAAAAAAAAAAAATTTTGCATTTCGGAGTGTATTCTTGTAGACCTGCTGTCTAGATGGATGTTCTGATGGGCCATTACACCCCTGTGAATTTGACTTGTTTAATTTTTGTAATTACTGTATACTCTGTAATGCTTAATAAAAAGATTTATTTTAAAAATCCCCTCTTTTTTTGTATAACTGTCTTTTTATTAAAGATTTTGCAATAAAGATATAAAACATGTGTAACGACTAGTCTTGTACAATAAGCAGATACATATTCAGAAGTTGGTTGTAACACACATTAAAAATCACAAATCTGCATGTATCACAAAGATAAAATGCAAATAAGTACATAGACCACCTCTTAACGAAAATCACATAAAATAGAAAAAGCATATTAAAAAAAAAACACATAATGAGAATAACTTTGTGGACATAAAGTTAAAGAAGTTATATTTACGTGCAGACATGTAGTCAACTACAGGCCATGGCTAATGATGTAGACATCCCACAAGGACCATATTGTCTCAAAGCGCTCGATGGAATTGTGCAATAAGGCCATAAGGTGTTCCATAGTCTTAACTTCCCCAATTCAGTTATGTAAATCTAATAAAGTTGGAGGATTAATTTTTTTCCAAAAGCTCGCAATCAGACACCTCGCAGCTGTCAGGATAATGCATCATTGGCTTCAATATTTTCTTATTAATTGGTCGAGGTAGAATGTTAAATAAACAGAATAATGGGTCCCTAAGGGTAAGAACTCCTGTCACATTATTGATGAGAGTGCGTACTTATGACCAAAATCGTTCTATGAGTGGACAGGACCAGAAGATATGATAAACATAACCCTGTGGTGCACCACACCTAGAACGACCTGTACATATTAGGCTGCATTCACGCAACATTTTTTGCCACATATTTGGCTTGAACTCTGGGAAAACTACCAGAGTACAGTGTCAACTTGTCCATAGCTTTTCACTACCAGATATAAGGAAAAGTGTGTCCTTCCGGCTTCTGTATGAGAGGTGTACATAAGAATACCCCTAGCAAAAGAGAGTGGAAAGTAGTCTTTGCTCATTTATCTACATTTGCCCTATAGCTGTCCTTGTCTCAATCACGGCCCCACCGTAGTATCTGTCAGCAGGGCCGGACACGGGAATATAATAAGCCTTGGCACTAAAGGCCCCCAACAGCCTCCCCACATAAAATATCCGCCTAATAAATTTCCCTCTGTTCTCGCACCTCACCACTTACTAAAATAAACTACACTATAAAGGTGTTTCACATGGAGCGTTTTTGGTGCCATTTTATATGGTGTTTTTTGGTTGCGGTTTTGTGAAGAAAGGCAGAGCAGTTATGCTGAACATTTTCTGCACAAAGAAACGATAAAAAATGAACAAAATCCGCTCTGTGTGAGAGCTCCCTAAACACATGCAGAAAGGAAACAGTGGTGCAGAGAAAACCCTCATCACAGAGAGTTCAGGTGTGCACTTGCTTTAATAATCCGGGGTGAGGTCAAGCCCACACTGACACTGCATATAAGCACCAACATAACCTACAACCCACCAATACATCAAACCAATAGTCAGGTCACCAATCACAAGAATACAGCACTGATCTCAACACAGAGGAAATGACCCAGACAGCAGAGACTCACAGGAGACGTATCTCAGATGGGAGTTGTTTCTATTTCCTTTTCTTCTTCCAATCCTGGGCCAAACTCCTATGATGTCTTCATGATGAGTTCGTTCTTTCCATATTTCTCGTCGCTACAGCATGCAGTGTCTTCTTCTCCGGTCACACTCATCCCTGTAGAATTTACCACAAAATACATCTTTGACGCTCCTTCTCTTTTCCAGCACTTTCCGATTCAATCCCAACTATGTACAAACTCTCATCCCATAGAGCCCCAAATAGTAGTTGTGCCCTCTTTGTGCCCTACACAGTAATTATACCCCAACAGCATTGTTAGACCCTAAAAAATTAGAATATTAAAAAATGTCTGGATAAGTGGCATGTAAATAGGTAGACACCCATTAGGTAGGTAACAGGGCCTTCCTCCATTAATTTGGTAAGTAGCAGGGGCGTTGCAAGGGTCCAAAACATCCGGGGCCCTTGTGTTACGTTTTGCTCAGGAGGGCTGGGTTCACACAACGCATTTTCATGAAACTACATATATATTTTTACAGAGAAAAAAACAGCTGCCGTCCCTGTGAAGTCTCACTGATATTATTCTCCCCAGAACAGGGAATCCTAGCGCATTCAGTGACAGGCTATGAATTACCGTAATGTCGTCCCGTTGTCGGGTGTATTGAAGCGAAATTACGGCGCTGAAGTACGGATCCAACATTACGTTGGTGTGAACATACAGTGTATTTGTGGGGCATAACTGTGCTGTAATGCGGCCAAAGTGCACCCTGCAAATACAGTAAAATCATAGTAGTGACAGTGAGTGCTATGATTAGCTGTTGTTTTCCCAGCACACAGAAACCCGCCTGTTAAAAAATAAGTGATATGCTTCTTCTTGTGTGGGAAGTGAAAGTGGGAATGGGAGGTGGCCAGAGCGTTGCTGAACATTACAAGCTGTCGCAACGCCTACTTCCAACAGATGGTCGTATGCGGTGCGCACAGGTCCGTGCCACCATGCGCTGTGTGAACATACCCTCTAGGGACAGTACGCTGTTGTGTTTTGGGGACTATTCGCTAGTTCAGCACGTTATTTCCAAGCACCCCAGGGGGGGGGGGGGAGGTTTCTCACATATCGCACGCCAAAAAAGTGACCTGTCACTCTATACCCCAGTGAAAAACTATGTGCTGTATATACGCGGGGGGAGACAGGACATAATTCATAGTTCCCTATGAGAGCTAGGAATTTAGCGTTAATTGTGGCGCACATGCTTTGGGTGTATTGATGCGCAAGAATACACGCTGAAATGTGCGCCGCGATCTTACATCGTTTTAACAAATCCTTAGGTCTGGTGCAGCAAATGAAAGGTTATATAAATATAAATTATATTCAATTAATAATTCATAATGGGTGTAGTTTTCATGTGTTTTAAGGGCCATTGTCCACACTGCACAGGAAAACGATTGATCTTCAGCGCTTTTTGTTTTTTAAAAGCGCCACAGATACGATTGTTTCCTTCGGCCCCATAGCGGCAATTGGGAAAATACGGAGCTGCAGTCTACACAGCTCGTCTTTTCTCTGCTCGTCTTTCGGCAGTGGTGTATTATATAACATGTTGTATAATACGCCACCGCTTCTCGTTTTCTTGTCGTCTTCCCATACAGTACAATTATATGGACGACGTAAAGAAGACGAGAAGAGACCGCGGTTTTTGCACAAAGCCTCACAAAAGCTCCACTGGGTCCTGCATCGGAAGAAAGAACGGCGCTTTCAGGTCAATTTTTGTCCGGATTGCCAAGTGTTCGACATAGCCTAAGGGGCACACTCTGCAGGATTATGTTTTGTGATGTGAATAGGTGATATGTGGATATGTGTATGTATACAAATACCTCCTGTATATAATCCCACACCCCTCCTGTATATAATCCCACACCCCTCCTGTATATAATCCCACACACCCCCTGGATATAATCCCACACACCCCCTGGATATAATCCCACACACCTCTTGTATATAATCCCACACACCCCTTGTATATCCCACACCCCTTGTATATAATCCCACACCCCTTGTATATGATCCCACACACCCCTTGTATATAATCCCACACCCCTTGTATATAATCCCACACACCCCCTGTATATAATCCCACACACCCCCCTGTATACCCCACACAATGTCCCTAACCCTATTGCACCATAGCTGGCCCTATGACTACCACTAACACCGGAATCTATATCTCTGACATTAACCCTAACGCCTTTCCCTCAAATATGTCCCTAAACTAGACTTTTGCCTAATACAGGAACCAGCTTTAGGATCCAGCAAGTCCTGAGCAGGGCCAACAGATTCAAGACAAACACCAGATCTATATTTCTCAAAAACACCAGATCTACATTTCTCAAAAACTGCAAAGTCCAAAACTAGGTCAAATGAGACTGAGTAAGAAACAAGATAAATCAGCCTGACACAATCAAAATCGAACCTGGGATTTGATCTGACATGGATCTAGAAAAGTCAGGTTTCATTGGAGGATTCAAGCTGAGGAGAACCGTGAGAAGAATTTTTATTTTTTTGTATTTTATTGGATTTTGAAAAGAAGCAAAGTACAAGCATTGTATTTCATGGTCAAACAGAACATGTCCAATAAAATACAATTTTACCACCACATTGTCTCTTCCTGTATGAACAAGAAATAGACAAATAAGAGCAACGTTTAAAGGGGTTTACTCATCACACACTTTCACAGACTTGAGCTGTTGATCTCTCTTGCAGCTTTAAAACCAGGAGCGGATCTCTCCTCCCAGTAGGTGGGTCTTTCCTCACTGAGGACTGGTGACATCATCTTTCTTTGTGAGCAGTGGAAGAGAGAAGATGTCACAGCTCTGCAGACCTCCTGCAATGGTCAGTTCTCATACCTACAGAGCCCTCAGCTCCCTCCCAGACTACACAAGCTCCTTGTAAGCAGAACTCCTGTATTGGTGTAAACAGTTATGGATACAGCCTCTCTCCCTCTGTTGTGCTAGTTGTATGTCATTCATCGTTATCATTGTACTCATTTGACATATGTTATGCATGTAACCCCCTAGAATGTACAACGCAATGGACATCAATGGCGCTATTAAAATAAATGGATAATAATAATAAGAATAAGAATAAATGATGAAACAAATGTGAGAAATGCTCTGTTATCAGGGAGGGGTGAACAAACTGTATAAGGCTGTGTAATATGGGGGGAGAGAGTGAAACTAGTAGCTACAGGCTCAGTAATTGCCCAGATCCTTCACATAGAGCTTGAAGATGAGCATAGAGAAAGCATTCGGACAGCCTTTATTATACAGACTTGGTTGAAAATGAAAGCAACTTTTTTCACTTTCAATTTACAAAGCTCAGAGGGGAGTGAGAACAGAATATAGACAGCCAATCACAGCACAGGGGGCGTGTCCCATCCAGGGGGCATGTCCCAACAGGGCTGAATATTTATATCAGTCAGCCAATCACAGAAAAGGGGGCGACCACTTGCTGCAGAAGAAGCCCTGGCCTCACGGCACTGATTTTGCTCATTATCTGCTGATACAAAGTGATTTAGGTAATACAAACAAGCAAAAGTTCCTTATTTTACTGTCCCCCATATTAGAGATATGATCTTTGTAGTGAGAAAACCCCTTTAACCCTTTACTGCCGGAGCCAGTTTTTTAAATCTTACATCTGTCACTTTATGTAAGAATAACTTTTTTACACTTTAACCTATCCATGTGATTCAGGGGTGACCGTTTTCTCGTGACACATTGGTGCTTTAAATAGTAAGAAATTTTTGGTCACAAAAAAGTCTTTGTTTTTAAAATATCAAAATATCGTAGAAAATATTTTTAATTAAATATTTACCTTTTAAATCTTCTGCGTGGTAAGACAGATAGTTATTCAACTCAAAAGAGTTTATAACTAGCATCTACCATATCTCTCGGTAGGTTGGTATATTCTTTAAAGTCTGTTTTTTACGGATTAGGGAAGCTTTAGAAATTTAGTAGTATTTTAAAATTTTCGAAGAAAATTTGCAATATACATCTTTTCAGGACCAGTCAGGAATCTAAAGTCCACTTTGATTGAACTGATATATTAGATATCCCCATCATAAATGATTCATCTAAGAAACTACACCCCTTTAAAGTATTCAAAACACATTTAGGAAGTAATTAACCAATTAGGTGTTTTACAGGCAATTTAAAGCAAAGTGTAAGTGAAATTTCACTTGTGTTTGCAGGTTTTCAATTTGTATCCATTATTCACAAGAACATGGTAAAAAGTTGATCGGGAATTGCAACTTAATATTGATTCCCCAGATTCTGCTGTTTTCAGAGATATACCATATGTGGCACCGTAGTGCGCTATTTGGCTCATACCACATGCCCCAGAGGAGCACCTTACTGGACCCTATGGTGCTAAAACTTTATTAACATCTCTAAAAAACGACCCCATATTAGGAAACTACACCCTTAAGAATATATCCAGGGGTTTATCTGTAGTAGTATATAGACCCCACAGGTGTTTCACATATTTTTTAGCATTAGGGCTGTGAAAATGAAAAGATTCTTTTTTTCCAACAATCTGCAAACTTTAGCTGAAAATGTTTACGTTTTGCAGAGATTACTGGACACAAAAAGCCCCAAATTGTGTGTTACACAATTGCTTCCAGGTTCGGCAATACCCTACATGTGGGTATAAACTGCTGCTTGGGTACATGGCAGGGCGTACAAGGGAGCAAGGGCTATTTGGCTTTTGGAACGCAGATTTTGGTGGTACTATGTCGCATTTGCAAAGCCCCCAAAGTACCAGAACAGGTTAATATTTCCAGAAATCACCCCATTTTGGATTCAACACCCCTCAGGGATCTGATCTAGGTGTTACTGTGCATTTTGGGCACACAGGTGTTCCACAGTTTTTTTTAGCATTGGGCCATGAAATTTGGGGGGGGGGGGGAAAATGCAGTTCCACCTTTGTTTTTTGGGCTTCAATTTTACAGTGTTTTCCATACGGGATAAATGACAGAATAACTTTACTATGGGGGTCGGTATTTTGCAATGATACAATTTTATTAATCTTTTTTTTATTTCTTATTATCTTTTTACATGATAGAAATACTGTAGTATGTCTATAAGAAATTGAGTTTTTATGTTGTTCTATTCTGACAGCCATGACTTTTTAATTTTTCTATACACGGAGATGATTATGGTGTGTGTGTGTTTTGCGGGGATGAGTTGACATTTTTACTTAGTTTCATTATGGGGTGCATATGACGCTTTGATCACTTTTTATTAAGGGTTTTGTGATGCATTTGATAAAATACCAGCAATCCTAGTTGTGTTTTTTTAGTTTTCTTTGTTTTTTTACATCGGTCACTGTGCAGTATAAATGACAAGCTAGCTTTATCAGAAGCTCAATGCCGATTAGCAGCGATACCTCAATTTGTATTTTTTTATGTTTTTTACTGCTTTTACACAATTAAAAACACTTTTATTCAAAAAGAAAACATGTTTTGCATTTACCGTAGTCTGGAGAGTATATAACTTTTTTTTTTTCTGTGTACGGAAGCTCTTTAGGGGCTTGTTTTTTTGAGGATGAAGTTGACGTTCGCTTATTGGATATTTATTTTTTTTGGGGGGACAAAGACTTTTGATCAGTTTTTAAATACGTATTTGGAAGGCAGAGGTGAGAAAATACTGCAATCCTAGTTAGTTGTTTTTTTATTTTTTTCTTAACAGCGCTCACTGTGCAGTATACATGACAGTTAGTTTTACTCTGTGGGTTGATACGATTATGGTGATACGCAATTTATATAATTTTTTAATGTTGAAGCACTTTTCTATTTTTCTGTATACAGAGACATGTAAGGACTTTTTTTGTGGGATGAACTGATTTTTGATAGCTTTTTTTATTTCCATTTTATGTGCCTGCGCGGAGAAAAAAATCGCAATTCTTTGATTTTGTTTTTGTTTTTTTAACAGCGTTTACCGTTTGGGTTAATTAACGTGACATAAGGCAGGTCCTTACGCACGCGGCAATACCAAATATGGGCACTTTATTTTTTATCTTTTTTGGGGCGGTTGGCGTTTGTAAAAGTAAAAAGGGTGGTGTATGTATTTTTATTTAATTTTTTGTGTTTGTGTTTTACTTTTTTTAAAACTTTTTTACACTTTTTTCACTTTTTCCCAGAGGGGAATTGTATGAATGATCGTCAAATCACTCATTTCAATGGAGATCAGCACACGCTTATTGCTGTGCAATGGTTCCATGGCAACTGTCAATCACCATGCCCCAAAATGGGCATTGTGGGCATGGTGATACAGGCGACCCGGGAAGTGGCTTTCAGTTCCCGGGACTGTCTGGTAGGAGTGCTCCGAGAGCAGGCAGCAAGATCTTGGGGAAGGGGTAATTTTTTCTTGGGTTGAGGCAAATTGTTATATTCCAATTTTCCTGGGGGGGGTCCCAAAGAAAATTAGACTACCGTAGAGCAAGGATTTGTGTTAGAAAACCATAAAAGGGTCTTGGATCCCCTTAAAAAAAGGGGTTTTGGTTTTTTTGGGGAGATTGCAAAAGTTTTTTCTTTAGCCATTTAAAAAAAAATGAACAAGAAAACATAGAAAAAAATCCCGGAATGGAGAAACATCCCCCAAAAATGAAAATTTTAAAACAAGGGGAAATTTGGCAGGACATTTAGCAAAAAAGGGTTTTAAACTAATTCGTAGGGGCCAAAACAACCCCAGGAAAACCCCCCGGGTTTCTGAAAGAACTTATAATATGATTTACCCCTCCGATATTTAAGTCTCAAAAACAGCATTTTGGAAGTTTTTTAAATTTTTTCAAATTTTACAAAAAATTAAAACAAAAATTTAAGGGTGAAATTTTTAAAATTTTTCCAATTTTTTTTGCAGTCTTCAAATTTTTTTTTCCCTTTTTTCACTGGAACAAAAAAAAGATGTGACCCGGGAAAAATTTTAATTTAACATTTTAGTCCCCAATGCTGCCGTTTTTGGGGTTTTCCAATTTTTGGGGGGCCCCGGTGCGTATTTGGCTTCCCAAATTAAAGTCAGAATAGGAGAAGCAAATTTGGGGGCCCTTTGAGGTTTTCATTATGATTTTTTTAGATAAACCCTGGGCAGGGGTTTTTAGGGCATTTCCCAAGGGGCCTTTTAAAAAAAAAACCCCCAGGTACAAAGACCCCATAATTTTGGAAAATAACTCCTTAAAGGGAAAATATCCAAAGATGGGCCCCCAAAGGTTTTTTTCAAAATTTTGTTTTGATTAGGTTGTGAAAAAATTTGAAATTTTTTGTTTTGCAATTTTTTTTTAAATTTTGGCTTTTACCCTATATGTTATGTAAACTATGTACGGGGGGCATGGCCCCCCGTACAAGGGGGGGGGCGTTTTTTTTGGGTTTTGGAAATTTTAAAATTTTGGTAGGGCAAAAGTGCAGTTTGGGAAAACCCCCAAAGTACCAAAAAAGGTGCAACCTTCCGAAGTCGCCTCTTTTGAGATTATCCCCCATCTTGGATTTCATCTAGGGGTTTGTATTTTGCATTTTGGGTCAGGTGTTCATTATTTTTTTTAGCAAAAAAAGGGCAGTTCTGCCATTGTTTTTGGGCGGGATAAATGACAAGAAAACTTTATAATGATATAAAATTTTGTGTTTTCTTTTATACAGTAGAAATACGTTTCTAAAAAAAAATTGTGTTTTTATGTAGTCATCGTCTTTATAGCATAAACTTTTTTATTTTTCATTAGGGGGATTTGGGTTGTTTTTTGTGGGATGAGTTGACTTTTTTTCTTCGCATTCAAAGAAGCTTTATTACTGTAGATGGTGAGATGGTACAATCAAACAAGGTAGAAGGGTTATGGTATTGCCAATGCAGATATACAAACTTTAAGCCAACAATATCAGATAAGTCTGTGCTGTGGAAGAGTATAACAATCTGTATGGCCTATGGAATGTATAATATCACCATTGTCATGTTGATATCTCAGTTTGTCAAAATGAAGCAGAGAACAAGCATAATGAAGTCACACTACTTAAAAAGAAAAGATTAGGAGATCTTGGAGAGTCTCCAGCATCTCATTAACAAAAATGACATAAGATACGACACAAAAAGTTGTTATATGCGTTTTAAGGAGGGTCTCAACAAGTTAAAAGCTTTCGTCCGAATGAACCCTTCAGTAAGTTATCTGGATTGTTTATCACAGTAAGACCCATCAGAGGGAAAGAATGAAACCGCAACTAAACTAGGGGGAAGGAAAAAGGAAAGCCAGTCGGTGCCAGTAACCCACTTGCCAAATTGCCAAGTCGGTCACAGATAAGAGTTAATTGGACAGTGCGATAATGGTCTGACTTAAAGAAGGCGAATCAGTCTTCCCAGATCCTAAAGAAGCTTTCAGTGTCACCATGCGAATCACTTCGTATCTCCTTCCACCTACAAATCCTATGAATCTCCTTAAACCAGTCAGTGATTGAAGGGCAGAAGAGCGCCATAGTCTGGGGATGGCAGTGTTCAGCAAAATAGTTATAAGGCAGTTTTTAAGAGAACGACGAGAGCCCTGGACGGCAAGGAAGAGCAGTACAGTGGAGTCATTAGCAAGTTTCTCACCATTGATCAGGTGGATAGTATGGATTACTCCATGCCAGAGGGCTGCAATGACGAGCATTTCCATCATATGTGCAACATTGTTCCTTCCCCTTTATGACAGCTCCAGCAGGTGCTAGAGACTGTGGGATACAGAGTGTGCAATAAAGACGGGACTCTGTACCAGGGGGAGATCATCTTAAACTTTAGCTCTTGTATCTTTGAGACAGTTGTTCCATATAACTGGGCAAATATGTTGCCCCATTCCTCATTAGAGAACTCTCTTGAGAGCTCTTTTTCCCATGTCTTTTGGTAAGGAAACTTAGGGGAATCCCCTGTGTGAATTAATAGACTGTAAATTTTAGAAAGTATATGTGGGGAATGAGATGCCTGTAAGCACCAACTCTCAAACATGGAGGGGACCCTATGCAAAGATAGCGATTTTTCATAGGCGGAACAAACGCTGCGTAATTGATAATAGTGCAACCTAGAAAACTTCCCGTATTGAGAAGCAGCAGCCAAATCGGAATATGGCTTAAGAGTGTCACCCATCATATACATCCTTCATTAGCGCAAATCCCCTATTTTCCCCCAGACCAAGTCCCGTGGACCTTAGGGCCTCTGGTATTCCTGGGTTGCCTGAGATAGGAGTGAGCGGACCTCCTGCTTTGAAGATGTGCAGTGAGGAGGGATATGACCTGCAGGTAAGTATTATATTTTGCAGGATGAGCGGGGTGAAGCTGAGGGATGTTTTGGGCAATAAAGTCGGGGGCAGCCAGGGGACAGGCGCATTTGGAAAGTCATACATAGCAGCCTCAATTTGAACCCATAGTTTAGTATTGACTTTATGGAAGCCATCCAGAATCCTCACCGCCATTGCTGCCAGGAAGTATTTTAGGAAATTTGGCAGAGATAGTCCTCCTTCAGCCCGAGGAGCCATCAATATACACTCACCGGCCACTTTATTAGGTACACCATGCTAGTAACGGGTTGGACCCCCTGGATTGAGATCTGGTGACTGTGGAGGCCATTTGAGTACAGTGAACCTCATTGTCATGTTCAAGAAACCAGTCTGAGATGATTCCAGCTTTATGAATGGTGCATTATCCTGCTGAAAGTAGCCATCAGATGTTGGGTACATTGTGTCATAAAGGGATGGACATGGTCAGCAACAATACTCAGGTAGGCTGTGGCGTTGAACGATGCTCAATTGGTACCAAGGGGCCCAAAGAGTGCCAAGAAAATATTCCCCACACCATGGGCACCCCCCACCACCAGCCTGAACCGTTGATACAAGGCAGGATGGATCCATGCTTTCATGTTGTTGACGCCAAATTCTGACCCTACCAACGAATGTCGCAGCAGAAATAGGGACTCATAAGACCAGGCAACGTTTTTCCAATCTTTACTGTCCAATTTCGATGAGCTTGGGCAAATTGGAGCCTCAGTTTCCTGTTCTTAGCTGAAAGGAGTGGCACCCGGTGTGGTCTTCTGCTGCTGTAGCCCATCTGCCTCAAAGTTTGCCGTACTGTGAGTTCAGAGATGCTCTTCTGCCTACCTTGGTTGTAACGGGTGGCTATTTGAGCCCATGTTGCCTTTCTATAGCTCGAACCAGTCTGCCCCTTTTCTCCTTTGACCTTGGCACAAAAAGGATTTCCCCCACAGGCTGCCGTCATGGATGTTTTTTCTTTTCGGACCTTTCTCGGAAAAAACCCAGGAGGGTTTGTGCGGTTTGAAAACCCCAGGAGTCAGCATTTTCTGAAATATCAGCCCAGCCCTTCTGGCACCAACAACCTGCCACGTTAAAAGGCACTAAATTACCTTTCTTTTCCCCCTACGATTCGGTTTGAATGCAGGAGATTTTTTGACCATGTCTACGCCTAAATGCACTGGTTGCCCCCATGTGATTGGCGATTAAAATTAAGTGTTAAAGGCAGTTTTGGCGGGGGTACCTAATAAAGTTGACGGTGAGTGTAGGTCTGGAGACTCTAGGATGTCCCTATGCCCAGATGAAATGCATTACCTGTCTATTCACGGAGTGGAGGAAAGATTTTTGGAGCGTAATCGGGACCGTTTGAAACAGATAGAGCAGACGGGACAGAATATTCATTTAAAAAATTTTAATACGACCTATCCAGGAGAAATCCTTTTTTTCCAACCTGGAAAGGTCCATTTGAATTACATTAAACAGAGGGGAAAAATTAAGATCAAATGTTCTTTTAAGGTCTGATGGGATGTGAATCCCTAAATATTTAATGGAAGAGGTAGCCCAGGAGTAGGAGTAGGATGCCTTGAGCCGGGCAACCTCCCCCGAAGGTAAGGTGAGATTTAGAGCTACACTTTTGGCCATATTAACCTTGTGGTTTCTGAGCCCTCCAAAAGTGCGGAGGGCTTGTAAAATTGACGGGAGAGAGATAGGGAACTCAGTGACATATAGAAGAAGTTCGTCTGCGAACGCCGAGCATTTGGTATGGAGATTGCCACACTTAATCCCTTTAATGGAGGTGTTAGCACGGATGTCTTGGAGCAAATGCTCCATCACTAATGCATAAAATAGCGGGGAGAGAGGGCAACCCTGAATGGTACCATTGCGGATAAAAAGCAGGGGAGAGAGCCATTGACTCGAATTTGAGCCTGTGGGGAGTTATATAGCACAAATATTTTTGCAAGAAGGATCAGGCCTATCCCAAGGTTTGAAAGGGCCCCAGCGACGAAGGACCAGTCAACCCGGTCAAAAGCCTTCTCGGCATCTAAAGAAAGTAACATACACGGGATTTTAGAACAATGTATGTAGTTGATCAAGGTGAAAGGTTTCAGGGTATTATCCCTTGCCTCTCTCGTGGGAACAAAGCCCACTTGGTCAAGGTGTATGAGATTTCCTAACAAGGGATTTAATTGCAGCGCAATCAGTTTTGCAAAAATCTTAGCGTCGGTATTAATGAGAGAAATTGGCCGATAGCTCTGGCCTAAGGTCATCTTTGGGGATGGCCATAATGTGGGCTTTTAGAAATTTTGGGTCAAAAGGGGATTCGTTGGAAACTGAGTTAAAGGTTCAGGGAAGTGGAGGGGTAAGTTCTTCCCTCACGACTTTATAAAACTTGGCAGTAAAGCCATCTGGCCCTGGGCTCTTCCCTGCAGAAAGGGATGTAATGGCCATTTGAATTAAAGGAGTTGTCTCATTAATAGCTTTCAGCCTCTGTCTGTGAATGGGAGTTGAATTGAGGGGCGTGCTAGCTTCTCTGCCTCTTCCCCCCTCCCTCTTCCCCCTCCTCTCAGCACACAGGGCAGCTATCCGGGATTGCTGCTAGAGTTAACCCTGTGTGTGCCTGCCTAGAGAGGTCTATGATTGCTAATAGTGTTCCTATACCCTCTGCTTAGCTTACATATCTCCACATCTCCAGCAACAACAAACAAACCCTCTCAGAACAGAGGCAGGAAAGCTGCAAAGTGTTACTCAGGATGTGTCCCTAGTACAACACAGCATGAACTGTTCACAATCTGTATAGTATTATTATAGTTACAGCTCCACAGACATCATGATTATAGTAACAAACAGGGTCACTGCTGTCACATCTATTGATCAGCCTCATCTCTGCTCAATCTGTGTAGAGAGCAGGAGGAAGCAGGCACACACAGGGTTAATCCAGGGACACAGAAGCCAGAGTCCTCCCTCCCCCTCCCTCCACTACAGAAGCATTCTGTGCGGGAGGGGCTCTCTGCTCCGACCTGTCTTCAAAGGTGATGAGTCATTCAGACCTGACATCCAGTAAGATAAGGATCAACAGGTCGGCTGCTATAGAAATTTGAGAAGCTGAGGCACTCCTATGAACAGGGCTAGCTCAAAATCAGTAGGACATTTGTAATGAACATATATTGCAAAGCTGCTTGTTTTTTAAAGATCTTTTAATTAAAACCCAATCATTGTAGCGAGACAACCCCTTTAAGCTCTGGTTATGAAAAGGATTCTTCCGACTTCTGGCGCCAACCAGATGTGAGCAGCAGTGAGGAGCTCCTGCTCACCCAACTCGATTATCTGCCAAATTTAATGGTCAGAGGCAGGCGACATAGAGGGACAGCTGGATGGTGGCCCTGGGAGAGAGAAGGAGCAGGCAGACACAGCAGTCGGGAACTTCTGAGGAGAGGAGGAGACGGAACAGAGGGAGCGCAGGTGCAGCGCGTGTACTCACTGCCGGAGGTCAGAAGTATTGAGGAGTGTGGCAGCAAAGTCAGGAGGTAGTGGGGAGTTGGCACCTGCAGTGAGGAGGAGGAAGAGAAAGCCCGGCACGTGGGGGAGTGGTTGAGAGGAACAGAGAGGAGACGTGGCAACATGGAGGAGAGGTGGCGGGACAGTTGGCGCCAATTAGGAGGAGTGGCAGCCCTATCACATAACCACTATAAAAAGCCCAATATAAGCAGGGGAAGCATTTGAACTGGCTGGAAGGGTCACCCCAAGGAGCCTAGTGCTGGTCCTCAGGTCAAACAGGCCCCTGGCTCTCCCCCAGTGTCATAGCTGGGGTGAGGACGGAAGAGTCTGCGCTCTGAAGGGGTTGAAGAGCGGTGGACACAGAGAGTGCCAGCTCCATAACAAACAAATTTAGCCTTTTGCCTTCTACCTGAAAGTTACTCTTTTAACTCTTCCACATACTTACCAACTTTTGAAAATGGAAAAGCAGGAGATTGAAAATTGCGGCGCGCGTAGCGCGTCACGGCAAAGAATTTCCATGGACATGCCCGTCTTGTTGGTGTGCCACGCCCCTTCAAAAAAGCCACACCCACTCCACCTAACTGCATTAAAAGGCTTGGAAGAAAGCCAGGTAGATGCCCCCTCTAGCCAGGTATTGCCCGTATAGCCAGGAAGTAGCCCCCAATAAACAGGTAGTGCCCCTTACAGGCAGGTAGATACCCCTTGTAGCCAAGTAGATAACCCATTAGTAGCCAGGTAGAGCCCCCTTTGTAGCCAGGTAGAGCCCCACTGTAGCCAGATAGAGCCCTCTTATAGCCAGGTAGAGCCCCCATTGTAGCCAGGTAGAGCCCCCCTTTGTAGCCAAGTAGATGCCCCCTTTGTAGTCAGGAGAGCCCCCATTGTAGCCAGGTAGAGCCCCCATTGTAGCCAGGTAGAGCCCTCTTTGTAGCCAGGTAGATGCCCCCTTTGTAGCCAGGTAGATGCCCCTTTTGTAACCAGGTAGAGCCCCTCTATAGCTAATAAAAATAAAATAATAAAATCCACTTACCTCACCAGGCTCCCTGCAGCGCAGCCAGGTCCGGACATCTCCCAGCTGACCGACTCAGCGTCACAGGGGGAGTGAGTGCAGCCGCGCATCACACCTCCTGTGACGCTGATCTGTATATACAGCGCACACTGGTGCTGTACATACAGGGGGAGAAGGGAGGAGGGGAACAATCCTTTCTGCCTCCTCCCTGCACAGTGAGACTCGCCGGGCGGGTGAGCGGCCGCTGTGGTTCGCCAACTCTGCCAGGGTGGCAGAGTGACCCCCATTAGTGGGACCCCCCTGCCAAACATGGGAGAGTTAGCTTGTATGCTCTTCCAGAGTGGTCCTGTGGGTAAGGGAAAGAAATGCGATTTTAAAAGAAAAATTTTTCAATGCTTGCCCTATATCCCCATCAGGCAAAGGGGTTAATTACACTAATCTCTTGTGACTGCAAAAAAGGCATTGGACTGACGGAGGGGAAAAAGTATCATTCTTTTTCTGCTGAAAATACGGAGGGAAACAAAAAAGGGGAACCAACTTTTTGGGATTCAGGGAAAAAAAATTTTCCCCCCAACCATGGGAAACCCTAAAAAATTTAAAAACCAAAGAACAACAGGTGGCCGATTCCAGGACCAAACCTGGCCATTCAACCCCGGTTTTTTCCAGCCCACCATCTCTGGCCTTTGTCCCCCGCATTCTCAAATAACTATAGCTGGGTTGAGGGAAAGGCCATTTTAAAGGACTAAAGAACTAGCCAAGAAGTGGCTAGATTTTTTCCCCCGACATAAAAGCCACGTGGCCAACATAGCTCCTTTTCTTTTAAAAACTTCAAGCTGATCTCAAGTTGCAGGACCAGAGAATCGATGAGGTGGAAGAGAGAGTTCAATTGTTGGAAGACGACAATGAGGCGCAATATTCCAAAATTAAAGTTTTAATAATGAGAAAAAAACAACTAGGGAAAAAGGGGGCCCTGGAAAAAGGTCAAAAAGGAAATAATCTGGGGATAGGGGCCTGCCGAATCAATCCCAAAAAAACCCTGCCTCAATCTGTGACAAAAACCCCTAAGGCACTTCAGATCCAGCACCTATGCAAGGTAGAGAGGGCGCATAGACTGTGCCTTGATCGCAGAGGACAAGGGGGCAGGGAGGCCTCGTCCCCAGGGGCCCGTGGAGAACGTCCAGAAAGGTGAAAGAAAAAGTTTCTGGATTTCACACACAAATCGGCCATCATCCGAGCCTTTAAGCGTTGTAATACTCCCGTGACACTCAGGGGTTCCAGAATCCTCGTTTTTAAGTTTCTCATAAAGGGGTTCGCAAGAAAAAAGGTTTTTTTGGGAAATCTGCAGGAAAAACCTATATAAGAAAAACTTTTTGCCCTGTTGTTACCCCCCTTTTTAAAGGGGTTTAATGAAAATGGAAATTTTTCCAGTTCAAAAAAACTCCCAGATAAGCAAAAAGTTATCTACACCAACGGCAAGAAGGTCATCAAGATCCTCGTCTCCACAAAAAAGACACTCACCAATTGTATCAACCCCAGGAGAGGCATACGGGTCACCCAGCAAACGGCACAGCTTCCAGATCACCACCTAAAAGAGTTTTGCCGGAGTCTCTGCCACCCACTACATGATAAGAAGATTGATATCCTTTGTTAAAATCTCTTGGGACATAGGGGTGTTTCGAATGGTTTAATAGCTTGCATTAAGAAAACAAAGTTGGGGGTGGGGAAGGTGAGAATTCTCTCAGTCCCGTGTGAAAGGGAGGTGTGTTGGTGTAACTAACACGGGATTTAAGATCTGTGGCTCACACTGTTGAAAAAAAGAGGAGTCCAGATAATGAAGATTGGGTTCTTTGTTGGGGTTTGTGTTCAGGGTAGGGAACCTTGTATGGAAAAATGTTTTGTCTCTTCACAGTTTGCTCTAGGTAGAGGAGAGATGGGACAGGAGGCTACCCAGGAGGTTGGAAGGAATAGGAGGTTCTTTAGTTGTATTGCTCACCAGTCATTAACAGCAGGTAGTTTAAAAAAGTTATGAAGGTTATATCGTGGAATATCAGGGGGTTAAACTCTCCACACAAAAGAAGAATGGTCCTACGGCACTTGCAGAAACTTAAAGCGGACTTAGTACTATTGCAGTAGACCCATCTGAAAGCGGAGGATATGGTCAGATGCAGAAAATGTGGGTGGGAGAAGTAGTGGGATCACCAGCACTAGGCAAAAAGGGGGGACAGTTTCTCTAAATAAACAACACAATGCTCTTAGTTTCCCCACACGAATTTAGAGGCAGGTACTAATTTCATTTTTAAAAACCCCCTCGGGAGTTAAGTTTTAAATAATGTGTATGCCCCCACAAAAGAGGACATTGTTTTTTTTCAGACTCGGAACACTGCCCCTCCAGGAAGGGCAGACACAAATAATAGTAGCGAGAGATTTCAATGGGGTCATGAATCAGAGTGAAGATAGGAAAAGGGCTAAATCATTGAAGGGACGGGTACGCTAAGAGGAACAAATTGTAAGGAGGCCCGCGCCCCGGGGGCGGGGTGCGGGCACTCACCCTTTTTCCCCCTCCCCTCGCTGGGAGCGTGGCACAGGTCCGTGCCTCGGATTGTGGACGCAAACCCTTTCCCTCTCTCCCCCCGCCCCCGCTCCTGTCCCCCCTCGCTCCCAAATGCCAAAGAGCTCCCTAGGGGCGGCCCGACTTCCCCAAATTTAAAGGGGCCCGCGCACGGAATTGGGCCCTTTGCCGGGGCCCCTGACCCTATATAAGGGGTCCACCCCCCGGGAGCCACTGCCGATCTTTATGCCTTTTTACCTTTAAGGGAAAAACGTTCCTTGGCCTTGTCTGTTTCTTGGTACCGTACCGTTCGCTTCCTCCCCCCGACCCAGAAATCTGCCCCCTGTCCTGACCTATCCTGTCCCGAATACTCTACGCCACGATTCTGTACCAGCTCTACCTTGATGCCGCAGCAATCCATCCGCTTTTCGGCGGGCTTGGTAAAACGGGGTTTTAATTGACCCGCTTCAGGCGTGGCTTACACATTGCGCAGTGATCCAGCTGGGAATGTCGGACCTGATTCGGATAGTTGGGCTTTGGGAACCCGGAAAGGGGGAAATTTTCTTTTTCTCCAACCCACAAAAATTCCCCGGGCCAAATTTTTTTATGAACGATAGATAGTAGCAAATGGGGGAATCCGTATTTTTTATATCGAATTTTTAACCATCCCCAAAATTTCACGATAATTCAAGATACGTCCCCAAGGGTACAAACACTCGGAGGGGGGTTGTTATGAGCT
>JAODAL010052711.1:0-25793 GCA_025379985.1 Phyllomedusa bahiana
AACTTTTACTGTATTATCTTTTTATTTGTTTAATTTTACTTTAGGCCCCACTGCATACTGATGACCAGCGTGAGGTGGGGTGGAGTTTATAAGCTAAAATTCATAGCCAAGAAGTGGTGAGGAGTCGCCCCGCAGGTGACACATGACCTCGTGCGTGCGGTATGTGCAGTAACGATTTGAGGTGCAGACTCAGTAATGTGTGGTGTATCAGGCACCCCTGCCCGCTGAATGATTACTCCTGTGAGCCAGAGGCTAGCTAATGACTTACAGGAGTAAGCGGCGCAGGAGGACGTGATACAACCAATATAGTCGCCTGAGACCACAGAAAGCCAGACTGCTTCTAGGCCATAGACTTCTAGCCTAGGAGATACTGGGAGCAGCACCCCAGTGTAGGTGGCACGTTGAACCATGACGCTCACATGGTTTTAATGTTATGGTTGCTTAGTGTATATATATATATTTTTTTACTTTTTCTAATGTTTATAATAAATAAATAATCCTTATTTTCTTTTATCTGGAGAGCAATTCCCTGTTCTATTTTTAATCCTTAATGGACTAGAACCCAGGAGACCCCAAATGTGGCATAAACATCTCATAGACTGTAGTGAGCCTTATGTGTATAAATACCGGCAGTCAGTGCATACTCTGTATTATAGGGACTGTCCATATGCCTCATTGCCGCGCTCCCACTATATTGAGGGAATAATATCCAAAAAACAAGAAAAATACCAAGAAAAATGAAAACCCTTAGGACAAATCTTATTTTAATGCAATGAAAGCGAGGGAAGTGACTGAAAATGGAGTACATGGAGCGCGCTTCTTATTGATTGTAATTAACAGACACTCTGCAGACTCAATCTTGAAAAATTTTCTCGGCGAAAAAAATCCCATAAAGCGAATCCTTTTTATAAAAATCTCTGAGTCTTTATATTTTTTATTTTATTCAATTTATATTTCTTCAATTATGTTACTCATACCATTTTTTGTATTTGTTTTTGCACGAAGAAGAAGATTTTTATTCTGATTGGAATATCTCTTTTGCCACCATCGAGAGAGAGCAACTGCATCAATGATTCGCGGCGGAACACATTTCCCCATGTCCCTACCTTCCTTATCATATTTCGATATAGGCACTCTCACGCGCAGCGCGAGATATGTTACAACAATCTCTGGTGTTTGCGTGATTTATCGTGTGCTGCTATCTACAGATCACGAAACTTAGGTTTCTTCCTTCTAAGACAAAACGAACTAAACCCCTGCGCTCCCGACACACTGCAAAATCTCATATCCAAAAGTCAGTCTGATGTTTTTAACCACCAATGAAGAGTCTTCCGCGAGTTCTCTACAATCAGAGATATCACTTAGAGCGATCAAAACATTACTTTCATATCTAGCTCTATAACGAGTCTGGACATATCACAAATCGCTACATGCAAAGATCAACTAGTTCATATTCAGCACTACATTACACATACAGCTGAACATAGTATGTAATGAACCAACAACAATACCTGGACATACAAGGGGTGCTATTCTGAAACTACTATCCTTTCCTAATATTATACTGGTTCGCTAGTAAATTTTGAAAGCTAATACATGGATCATCAGAAATATGACAGAAATGAGACAGAGGTGAGCTTAAGGGAGCTTAAAGGATCGCCTGTTATATGAGTAACTGGTCTCTTATAACATAACACGCTTATCCAATATCTCACACTTGCTATCTTACCTTGTAGGCCATCTGCCTCCTTTCCTACGAACCCAGTGTCAACCCCTTAAGAATGCTATCCACATCAGCGCCTCACTCCTCCCCTCAACCTATGTACACTCCCACACACTTCTACTTCCCTTTTAAACTACCCCAAACCAACAGCCTCCTAATGTGCCCACAAACGCCGCTCATACACAACACTAAACCATCTGCTGTCAATTTTTCTTTCTCCTGCTCACTAGCTGCAGGGGGACAACTCTCAGAACCCCGGCCCACACCTCCTTTACTGCTCACCCCTCCTCCTCCCTCCATAGAAACCCTGTTGATCTGCCTTGCTATTCGCTGTACGTCTTTTCCTGCCACTTTTACATGTGGCTTCCGTGGAATGCCCGATCTGTTGGACAACAAACTCACTGCTGTTCATTACTTCTGTTCCTCTCTAAACTCCCTGAATCTCCTCGCTCTCACTGAAGACATGGCTCCAGCCAATCAGACACCGGCTTCCCTTGCTGCCCTCGACCAATGGCGGCCTACACTTCACCCAAACCCCAGACCTTGAGAACAGGCCAGGTGGAGGAGTTTGGCATACTCCATCTCTCTCTCCACACTAGCACTCTTACCAGGTCATCTACACTCCTGCACCCTCCCTCACTTTCCCCTCCTTTGAGATCCACACCCTCAACTCTTTCGGGCCATTTTCCCTCAGACACGCCGTGGTGTCAACAGACCACCCGGCTCACCCGCCAGTTTTCTGTATCATTTATGCCGCCTGTCTCCCACCACTCCTCTCCACTGAAATTACCACACTCATCATGGGTGATTTCAACATTCCCATTGACCACCCTAGGGTCTCCTTCTGCCTCACGGTATCTTTCAACAAAACACAACCTTTTGGCCTCTTGCAAATTTAGAGATTCTCCCACCCACAAAGATGAGACACCTCTTGATCTGGTTTTCAGCAGTCACACATCAATTTCTAACCTCACTATTCACCTTATGCGCCTCTATGATCCAACCTTCACATCACCTTCACTAGACCACTGCCCACAGGCCCTCTAGCAGAACGGACACAACACCTTGCCCGCATCGCCCTATACCCAGACGTCCTGATTCACGCCTTCCTCATGATAAGCTCAGGCAACCAATACAAACAGACTAGCACAGGCCGCGTTCACGCCTCTCCAAATCTAGCCTTCTAGAGCCTCTGCCGCGACCTGACACAACTGAAACCTCTCTCCAACGCGACACACCTGGAACACAGTATAGAGCACCGAGACGTCCTGACACAAACCCGTTCTATTATCTCTCTCTATTAATGTTATTATGGTGTGAGAGTAGAGTCTGTTGGATTGGGACACTATTCTATCTCTATCACTCTATATCTCTATACTCTCTTAAACTTTAAAACACAATGTAATTGTACATATTATAAATAGAGATGCTACTAATGATAGTATTAGGGTTAGGGGGGGGGGGGGAGGGGGGGGGGGTGTGTATATCTATATATCCTATCTTCTCTTCTCTCTTATATCTCTCTCTATTGAGAGAGGGAAATTTTTGGGATATCTAATATCTCTTCATTCTTCTATATTTTCTATATCTTCTTTTTGGGATTGGGTTATCTATCTACTATATTATCTTATCTCTATATTCTCTAGGTTGGGAGTGATTATGTTATCTTCTATATATATAATATCTCTGTATCACTATCTCTTATATAAGTATCTACTATCTAAGTTAGGAGATTATAGTTGTAATGATTCTCTCTCTTCTCTAGTAAAAATGGTAGTTTTGTTCTCTTATATATATTATCTATATAGAATTAGGAGGGGTATATATATTTGTTTTTGTTTTGTATTGAAATTTTATAGGGAATTTTAATGAGGTGTTATGGTGGTTGATGATGTAGATGTGTGTGCGTGTCTATATATGTAGTGATTGTTTGTTAGAGAATGGTTGTATATTATATATGTATCATATATATGATCTATTTTTGGGTAGGGTGTGAGGGTCTATGTCTCTATCTATTATATATATGGGTTTGGTGGGGGGGGAGGGAGATTCTATATATGGTTCTCTATATATCTATTCTATGATTTTAGAGTGTGGATTAGTTAAAGAGAAGAAACAGAAATCATGTTTGATATAGAGTACATGTGACTTAGAGAAGATGTTGACAGGGAGTAACAGAAGCGTGATAGAAGAGATGGGCACAGGAAGTGGTAGACACTATATAGGATGTGGATTACACATAACTTTGGAGATGGGGAGGATTGAGGAGTAATGAGTCAGGGAAGTTGGGGGACTATAAGAAGTGTACATGTTGGTGCATAGGGAGCAGTGAGATATAATATGATGGATAAAGGATAGTAGGACAGATTTTACATATTCTACAGAAACAGAACAATTGAACGAGACATATATTCTATACAATGATTATGAAATTGATTTGAGAAGTGTTGGGTAGTTGATGATATCTCTCTCTATAAAGGAATTAATCATTAAAGAAAATATTGAGATTGAAAGTGAGACTAGGTGTAAAGACTGGTGGAGGGTCATAATAAGAGTAAATCTAGAAGAGTATTTGAATTTTTGAGTTCAGTTATGAGTTAAGATTTCATCTATGAGACATGAGCAAAGAAGACACATAGTTTACAACACAGCAATGATAAGACAAAATCGACGCGGGTGACATTGAGAACGGCAGTGAGGAGATAGGAGGGTACAGATGAGAGGAAAGAGAGGTAACAATTGATATGTGTTGACATATTGATTGATGTATAATCTGGGAGGATAGATGAGGGGGAGTGGACGAATAAGGTGCTCGGACGACAGATAGTAGAGATCACAATTGCAGAAATGATGGAAATGATGAGCTGTGATAGGTACACAATCACTTTCAATGAACTAATTCAGAGATCTTCACTGAAGAGGACGGTTCCAAGTGGAGTCATAAGGAGTATCTTGGGGATTGTCAGATGGATTGAAATGACTCAGACAGGGATATGGTCTTCTCTAATTAACAATGAGTGACTGAAGACAAGGGTAGGTTAGAGTGATCAAGGCGGTCACAGGGGTAGAAGTGAAGGGAGAGGAGTTAGATATCGCACAAGCAATTCAGATATAAGTGACGGACTGAGATGACGAGAGTTTACAAAGGGTACACACACGTGGGATACAGTAGATAAGGGGGGTCTTCTTCAAGTAGGCAGTCAGAGTTCTGACTTAACAGAGTGATCAGGATGGTTGAAAGATTGATTGACACGGTTATTGGAAGATAAAGTATAGAATATGTTTAAGAGAAGTGGGTTTGGAGAATTGATTGATGATGAAGATGGGAATTTGTAGAGATGGATATGTATCAGGGAGTTGGGAGTGTGAGCAGTGGTGAGCGAGTGACTGATAGGTTTAGAGGATACGTAGGAGTATGGTACCGATAACAGTGGAATATATTACAACTTTCATAAGTCGATACTTGGGATGCTCGTTGGGAACAAATTGACTAGTCAAGAGAGACAGGCAGAGGGATGAACTGACACACACAGGTAAGACCAGACTAACACAGAATATGAACAGATGTATAGATGTGAAGGGACACTTAATTAATGAGCAATGGAGAAGGAACATGGTGGACACAGGAGGGGGGGGCACAAAGATGGTGGATGTTGAAGGTGGGGGAGAAGCACTAGAAAGGATGAGGAGGACATGCGGAGTAAGCGTGCAACCACAGGATTGGTGATCACATTTATAGCACGATTAAGGATGTGTTGTGGAGGAATGGTAATTAGAGAGGAGGTTGTATAAATGTGTTTATTAATAAGGACAGGAGTTATGATACAAATCAGACAGAGTTCTTCTGTATGAACTGGAGGTGTGTTAAGATAGGACAAGTATGGAAAGAGTAGCATAGATCAGGATAAGTAGAATAGGTTAGTTTAAGATAGTTTTAAGTTAGGATGGGAGGTGAGATTAATGATGTATTATAAATAATTGCTACTCAATAACTATGAAATAGTGATTTACATTAGGAAGGGTAATGTATAGGTAGGGTACGGATAGCGGAGGTGCGTAAGTGATTATGGTAAATGGGTGTGTAGATTGGGGAGTGATCAAGATTAGACAACTGGTAGAGTGAGTATGTAATTTCATCTAACAAAGTGCGAGTTAAATGAAAGTGAATGATGAGAATTATGAGGATAACAGAATGTTGTTAAGAGAAATTTTGAAGTTCAGGGGTCTGGGATATTGATTTATGACGTAAACACACAACAATGGGGATGGCGAGATCAGTGTAATGAGTAGATATGGTAGTAGGACACAAGAAAAGAGATTGTAGGGAATACATCACAATAGAAGGATATTATATAAAAACAAGATTATACAGAGGTCAACGTTAGTATAGGGATGGAATGAGATTGTAACATTATTTAATACAAAGATGACACGTTGAACACACAGTAAATGAGTGGATGGATAGGAGAATAACGGAGTAAACACACATATGCATAAGTTTTATTATGTTTAGTTAATAGACATAAAAAATTTAGAAATACACATATGGGGGGATAAGAAATACACATTGAGACAAGACAAATCATGTAGTAGGGGATTAATAATCATAAATTAAATGTGAGAGAAGAGAATGAAGGTGGCGTGACAGATCGTAGTATGTAATATTAGATTGGAGTGATAATAAAGAAAAGAATTGTTACACATAACAGGGGCATGATTTGCAACATAGAGTGAAGTATTGTGGCATATTATGTGCAGAAAGCAGATGAGTGACATTTGACATGAGGATCTAGTTAGATGATACACACAGTAGACTGAGTTTGGGGGGTTTATGGGGGGACTACATTACTTTGTTAGAACAATCAGTTATTCAAGTGCGTGACATTACACATGGGACGGGTCGATTATATGTGGTGATATGTGGACAGTTAGGGAGTGATATATACTGTGGTAGATATAGATATTAAAGTGGGTATATGCTAGAGGGTTGATGCATGAGTACATTGATAGTATCTTCTTGGTGTATTGGAGTCATGTTAGGTGACATGTGAGGTACACATAACATGTTTTATTGGTTATTTTAATAAAACACTTTTTTTTTGTGAGAATAATGGTATACATAGGAGGTAAGTGTGTGTTTGATTGATAGTGCTACATTATAGAAGACGCGGGAGGAGTTACACAATAATGTCTCTTTGAATTATCTTGTCTGTGTGGGGTTGTACATCAGATGCGTTCTGAGTGGGGAGAGAAGATGAGAATGTGGTGGGATATGGGGTGATGTGTTATAGGGTGTTTGGTGACAAATGTAATTGTATGTGTCTCAAATTATCTCAAAAAAAAAGGATAATTTGTTTTGTGATGGAGGGTTTTTGGGGGAGACAGGCGTATGATTGGGTATTGACTATCAATACAAGGAATCATAATTATAATTTTTAGTTGTTATCAGCTATTATGTAGAATAATATTTATGAGTGGATAACTATGATATGACTGTTTAGCTGGGCCGCTACAAATTCAAAATTGAATACGGAAATCATACGCTTTTGTTTCCACATTACAGCGTTTATGTAAAGGTGCCAAATGGTTGTTGAGGTTCATGTATGAGTATCCATCTAATAATTACAGACATAGAAAGTTATCCCTATGCAAATCAGGCAGGCAGTTTCTTGCAGTAGCTTTGATGCCGTTATTCCGCGAAAGCACACAGATGCTAAGTGTAGAGAAAGAGACGGGGGTGGGGGGGGGGCGGGGGGGTGGGGCCGAAAAAATAAAAAAAAAAAAAGGTAAGGCAAAAAAAGTGTTGAGGGGGGGCACAAACAGTAATAATGACATAAGAGAGGGAACGCGTATAAAGGAATGAAAGAACATAAAAGACTAAAACCTGGGTCTGTGATTATAGTCTGAAACATTTATCAAGTATCCACTAATCAGCAGGAATCTGATCACTGGATAATTCCATCGACTGCGGCGGAACTGCGGAACGCAGCATCGCCAAGTGCCCCCTCTTACAGTTCAAAAGCTGGAGCAGCAATATCACAATATAATTAATTCCACATTGATACGATATTACAAGAAACCTACTAAATATATATTTCCATCCTGAAACTATTAAAGAGATATATATTTTCCTTCATATCTCTTAACAGGAGAAAAATCAGACAATTGTTCCTGAATTTTTCCTTTTAGGATTTCAAGCTCATCACACAATAATAATTTTGCTGTATCTATTTATTTCCTGGAGTTTTACTGGCACTATATGAGGGAAACCAACCTGATCATCACCCTGGTGTCCTTCACGAATCTCCAACACCCCAATGTAACTTCTATCCATCTCACAACTCTTCCATACAGTGACATCTGTATACACAACTATTACTCCAACTTGCTCCACATACCTCCTGAATACTGGGGGTCCATAACTTTATGCCTCATCGTTCAGCTTTATTTCTTCTCTGCCTCAGAAGATTTGAGTCAGTTTACATCCACCTCAAAGTAAGTACTTATGACAGATATGCGGCCATCACAGTCAATCCCCTCCGTTACCCTCTATCATGACAAGAACACACTGTTACTGTGAAATTGTCTGATATTAGTGCTGGAAATTGGTGAGATTTTTTAAATTAAACACTCGGAGTGCCATTATAACGCAAACATCAACTGCATGAACATTGTGGACCAAATACTATTGACCAATTATATATCTCGTTATCTTGACTCCCTTTACATTAGAACTGCCTGACTACTGACACCTTCATGAGTTCATTTGAATAAATTTAATATTGATAGTATTCTTGGACAAATTAACACCCAACCAATTATAAGATCAAAACTACTCCCTATGGAAGAAATAATTCTTTACACACTCTCTTAACAAAATCTCAATCCCAATACTGGTAGACAGAAAGAGCCTTCTAATCCAACCTTACACAGCTCCACCATCATTGTGGACCTCCAAAATATTCATAACATGGACTATTCTGTACACTTGCGTTTATAAAGGTGTACAAACACAACTAGAGAAGGAGGCAGTCAGACCCATCAAACAAAAATTATGTCAACACATAATATAACACTAATATTACAACCCCTTTTGTTAAATCCCATTATATACAACACATAATAAATAAAGAAAATTAGTAGAAAAGCAAGGATCAGCAAAACAAGATAAAGAATCTGTGTCTACATAGAAGATAATGTCTTAGAATAAAGAATTGGTGAGGGCACTGATATTCAACCACACAGAAAGCTTTGAATGTGTAACTCTACATAAAGTCATAATATCGGCTACATTATTTAGTGCGACAAATCAACAGGCTCCTTCTTCTAGCGACTGTAAATTGAAGTCAACTGATGGAAAATCTATAGCCAAAACGAGGAGTAAAATCTAAGTGAAAGTACCTTATAACTGTCAGACAAACCTAGAAGCCTGATAACACAAAGCGACCACCTTCTGCACTGCTAAATTTACACATATTTTCAATAGTTAAATACAAAGTTAAAAAAAAAGACATTTGTCCATTCAACCAAGGATGGGAAAAGATGTGGATGAAGGGAGCGGGAGACAAAATTCTTACATTTATTATTTACCTCTAATTTATGAAAATCTTTTGTCATCCCAATATATGCAAGAACCAATCTGCTCAAAAGGAAAATTTCATTCCTGATCCCAAAATGACCTTCAGACTGGGTGTATATATACTTTTATACGCAAGCAATAAATGTAATTGATATTATAAACAATTTTAAGATAGTTATACAAAGCCTTCTATGAAGGCCGTCACCTGTCCTGCTGAGCCTTCGTGACCTTGATTCGGCAATTCCACAAATATTTGTATAGGATACTATAGCTTTTATTATCATTGTTGCTTTCTAACTTTTTTGTAGTTTATTAAATTTAGTTTACTATTTAAAAATAGATAATAGAGTTTCTCTTGATGAATTGCTTATCCAAATATATCCTAAAAAAGCCTTCATGGATTAACCTGTTTCTGCATTTGGAGGTTCAGGAATGTCCAAGACATTATGTGGGCTCACAAGAAGCTGACCCCATGCGCTGTCGTCTAATGAAATCAAGAGTTTTGCTCTGCCTTGCAACACGGATGAGACCTTTTCTACACTGCCAATGTTCAATCACGACCGCGGCATCAGAGGTGCAGAGAGACTGGGGATGGCGTGCACCCACTGGACAACAATCAACCCCTGGCGATGGCAATCACAGGTGCCGATGGCTTCCCTGATAATCCATAAACCTAGCAATGGCATCTGGGCTGTTTGTGACGTCAATAACAGTTACAACACCTAACAGTAAAGACATGTCCTGCTGCGAGTATTGATAACACGTGACAAACAAATTTGTCAAGTTACAAATCCCCTCAAGGCACCCAAAAAATGGCTCACAAACAAAAAATAGTACACATTTTTACAGGGTAATCAACACCTCAAGAATGCAAAACGACCTAGAAATACACCAACATAAATAGAACAAGGGAATACAGTACCAAACTCTATCACTCACGCAAAAATATATCACACCTAGTATAAAATAAAACTTTTATTAAATACTGTTAAAAATAATTAATTGTAGCCCCTATGAAGTCACCTACAACAAATCAACCTAAAAAATACATCAGCCTCTAAGACCCCATCAATCACGCAGTCATCCCCCTACTAAGGACTGCTCTGCTATAGATAGCCGACTGAGGCCTCTCAGTGCATACAATAACCACTACCAATAGTAATATATAACAAACACGCTCTAGCTTGCCGTCCATATTCCAGCCCAACAGCTTTCCAACATATACTGAATTTACTTCCAGCACTTCCGACGCTTTTCCCCCTAAAAGAATTAAGGGTTCATCAGGGGAAAATATAATTGCTGTAAAGCTGTCACATGTAAAGTACTCAAATTATGAGCTTTATAAGAAACATAGCATTGAATAAATTTAGATTGATACTTAGCAGAGTCCTGTGAGGCTTGTGCGGTCACGCCTGTTCACAGGAACATGCTGATGTGATTGTATCACATATTGTTGACCCCAACTGCATTGACTGGGGTCTAGAAGTTCATGTAGTAATTTAGGTGAATTTGTTTGGTACATACATGAGGGGCCACATTAAATATTTTATAAAACTAATTAGTGAATATAAGTTGATTTTAAACAAGGACGATATATTTTTCATGCATGAACGACATAGCATAATAAAATTAGGATCATGTAATTATATAACAAACACAACAATAGAACGGCTAAAAAAAACACTAAAAAACAATTACAGATTTTGTTCATCCCTCTGAACATAAAATGGGATAAAAAGTAAATAAAAATCATATAAACCCTAAAGTGGTAACAATGAAAATGGCAGTTTATTTTGCAAAGAAAAAGCCCCTACACAGCTCTGTACATACCAAAATAGAAAAGCTATGGCTATCATACAAGAATTGTGATAGCATAAATAACACGTATTTTAACAAATATAAATAACTGTTCTACCAACGAAAAAAGAAGAATAATAAACTAATACTGTCATCACACACAAAATCATAAAACAAGATTGGTAATTGAACACCAACAGAGTCTAAAAAACTAAACATGTCACAACAGAATAACAACAGCAACAGTATTAAAAACAGTAGTACAAAAAAAAAAAATAAAATAAAAAAATTAACAAATACTAGAAACACTTTTAGCATTAAAAAAAAAACCAGATTAAAAAGGAGAATTAAAATATTCATGTCCAACCCAAAACAGAAAAACAAAGTCAAATAACTAAACCTGACAAAAAACCAAAAAAAAAAACAACACACAAAACACAAGCTTCTCAAAGTTATAAAAACACCTCTCAAACACTATTTGGTGACACAAAAAACTTATTTTCACTTGTGTACCATAACTCCAAGTGTCTTTGCTTTGTTGTGTAGGAAGCAATAAAACATAAAAAAATATGCAAATTTGTATCATTGTAATCATTTCATTTCAATCAACAACCTGCTGAGTACAGGTAAGGATACGTCACTCTAAAACACAAAGTTTAAACTGCTGTACAAAAATAACACAATAAAAAACAACACACAAACATCTACAAGAATTATCACGTAAAAGTTTGATCAAAGCTCTCATATGAAACGCCTCATAATGAAAACACAAATAGAATGTCACCTCATTCCTGCAAAAATCCACGCCCATAATCAGCACTTCCATATACAAAAAATAAAAAGTTTATGGCTGTCAGACTAATGACAACCTAAGGGATGAGCGAATTTCTCAAAAACGTGATTCGTCAGATTCACCGAGTTTTTTGTAAAAAATTGTTTTGTCCCGAATTTATTTGCGGCGAATCGCCTTAAAAAACAGCTATTTCCAGGCTGCACAGAGCCTGCAGGGTGCTGGTAAATGTATGTCCCAGCTTAAAATATGCAGAGGGAGCGTGGTTTGGTCTTCATACATTGTTGTGCATTAGTATACGCGACCGTTCATGACAGCAACACGCTCTTAGAATCGCTTCTCACTCTTCACTTCTCTGTGGCACTTACAGGGCGAAAAAACTGACCAAAAAACCTGAAGTGGGAACACAGCCTGACAAGTAAAGTCCAGCGCCATCTTTTAAAGAACGTGAGGCTGAGTTCCAAGGTGTGTTATCCTACTATCAACACAAAGAGATCGCACTCTCTTTTCACTAACCGCTACCGAATGACATCTCACCGATAGTACTGACTCGCGAACCTGTTCACTGTTATCTCACCTCGAGTGATAGCGCGTCTGTTACCAGCCCAACACCACCCTCCCTTAAGAGTGTATATGATGAGAGCAGTAATTTTGGATTGACTGTGAAGAGACCTCCATCGCTCTTGCCGTTCCTCAGTCACATCACGTCAACTAAGTAATCCGCTTTCATCTCAGTCTCCAAAAACGCCACAACACAAAAGGAGTTAGATCATAACAACAGAGACTGATGAGTAAATGGGCATATATGCGCATGACTCTGTGTTTTTGTATCCACTCCTGCATATCCCGGCTACCTACATCCATCACACAGTTCTAGATGCAAAACAAAGAACAGTGTCATACAACGCCATTACGAGTCTTACTCTGAAGACACAATGGTTGTGATTTTGGTCCTTTTCATTCACTTCTGCCAGATGAAAAGAAGAGGAAAAACCAAACATAGTCGCGTAACTTCATAGAGTCGGGTAGGATGAGTGGCAAACATCATTAGTTAAACCACAGTAGCGTCTGGTCCACGACAGGATAGAGTTGTCAGTTGGCGCACATGAGTAGGCGAGCCACGTGAGTTCACAATGACAGACTGTGCAGCGCAGCCATTAGATCTAGCTAAACTGTTAGTCAGCGTACCTACGTCAGGCTAGCTGGCAAAGACAGTGTGACGAGCAGTTGTGGAGTTGGCAGCAGAATGTGCAAGTACGACAACAAACACAGACTCAGGCAACTCGACACAGATTGCTGCGCGGTCTTGCGCATGCAACATAGGTGACTATCTCTACTGCCAAACTGAGGTGACTAGAAGTCGAGAAGATTATGTGGTGTGGCACACTCATAAAGACAAGTAGGAACCACACGAATTAGCAGAGTTGGACAGATTCGAGGATCAGCAGCACATGAGTATAGGCTCAGCATGGACAGGCGCACAAAAAATCTGACTTCCGTATGTGGAGGTGTATCTTTGCTTTCTCGCGCGTAGCAACAAGTAGTTAGATGCATCCGGAGCTGTGGAGTATGTAGTGCGATGAATGACAGAATGAGGAGGGTGGCAGCATCATCAATATAGTCTACATGTAACTACAAGCAAATTGCGGATTTGTTACGACCTACTGCAAAGATTAGGAGCCAGGTGAGTGGTGGCAACTCGCGTAGTCGCCTAGTGTGAGAAGCTAAAGTGGTGGTCAGATCACAGATTTCGGAGTAACAGCTCTGATCTGATAGGTCATCCCAGGTATGCAGAGGTGATCAGCGATCCCAATAGTAGCTGAGTGTGCAGATTACAGCCAGAGAGAATCAGCGGACTCCTATTTCTCACAACAGCATATTCATAGGTGAGCATTAGGAGAAGCGTACATAGCTGATCTAATCTGATCAGCGATCTAGACGGGCCCAATTCAGGCATTGTTGTGTCTGGAAATCCTGGCCGAAGGCCACCGCGCTCGATCCTACATCTTGACAGAGTGAGTTCTCCCCACTTTGAGTGGACAAGCACACGTTCTCCACACTGCGAGAGGGCGAATCTTCTGGCCCACCACTACACCGACCATAGGCCCACTCAGCACCACGTTCTCTGATGCGACACTACTGCTTGGGCAGGAGAGCGTTATTCCAGTGCAAACTTCGACAAATTGCGTCACAAAATCCAGTTTGGCTGCCCAGTTAGTCCAGTGGATCTTCTTATGTGTGGATGCAGATTGCTTGTCCATAGTAGGCACCACCTGTTGGTTCAGGTCAATTCCGGTCCTGCTGTGCTGGGATACCTTCCTCACTAGAGGGTGAAGGAAGCTGCTCTCAATGGACTATAGACTCATGTTTGATGCTGATGGATCTGGCGTACAGTCTCCCTAGCTGCCCCCCCACACTTCCCACATCAGCCGGGGCAGTTGGATGTGACATAACTGATGAGAACCCCCCGTTCAGCACTACTGCCAGAGGATGCGATGATTGACCAGACGGCCAGCCAGTCCAAACACTAAGGAGAGAACAATCATATGCTATTTCTCTATAGTACTTGAGTTTGTCCTTCCTCTCGGTATGTGAAAAAAAATAAGGCTCCCCGTGGAGTACTCGGTAGCGAGGGTCTCCAAACGAGTAACTGTTGCACAAGCGACATTAGGCGTTGGCTATCGAGATCAGACGAAGTCATATCGGCCGCCTATCATAGGTTTTTCTATAGAGAGTACATCGAGTATCGACGATTACCAATTCAATATCTATGGAGAGCACACAACACCTACTTTTTTTTTTTACTCACACGCCAACAAGGTCATGGAGAAGCTGAAATTAACAACCGCAACAGTAAATGGCTACGCTGCTACATCTTATGCAACACACTTAGGTTATAAAAAGTCACAGAAAAAAAGTCACAGACCATTCACTATCCCTGTCTTGTACCACGCATGACCCTTAAACCTGCATCACCCACAAATTAAAAAGTGCCAGAAGTCAGTATTGATTCTTCTGAACCATCATGCTTACTTGCAAACACAGGACATTGAATATCCCTGCCCTGAGGAACGCCAGGCCATGCACAGCGCCCCACAACCTTGCACTAGAGACTCCCACTAGAACCAATACTAAAGGTGGCCGCAAAAACGAGTGAGGCCTCATCACAGAACAACCCATTTTAGTGTTTGAACATGGACACTACAACAACACACATAATCTGTCCTCGTACCCGCAGAATGTGACATACAACCTGTAGCGTGACCCATTCCGCCGTAGTTCTACAGCACTCAGACAGCCAGAAAAGAAGAGAGAGTCTTTCAACCACCATTTTAGTTGAACTGGAGCATATACTGATCCCCTGTCCTGGCTCCACAGTATGAACCCAGGGCCGGAGTTACAGTGGGGTGCGGAGGAAGCCAGCTGGCGTCCGTATCTATTAACCGCAGGTTTAAAATGCCCTGATGACACACACAACAACAAACACCTGTCAGTCGCTGAGCATGAGTATGCGGTCAAGGCGGACAGTATGTGAGAACTCTCATCGCTTCCTCAGTAACACAGTCACAGACCTGGTAGCCACATTCTGACCACCCTACCGTACTGAGTGCGGAACTCAATTGGAGCTTCACCTATGGAAAGACTGGTGGTCTACCTAGTCTTCCTGTTTTGCGCACTACCCATGTGTCTCCTTCTCTCTATCAATGGTGCAATTCTCTATTCTTCTCATTTTACTGTAAGCGAGTCTCGCAGAGAAATACTCAGACTCACAAGTACATTATGAAGTTCTCTGCACTATAGATTAGCGCGTGTGACTACACAAATACACTCCTTGTCCTCTGAACAATAAGCGCTACCTACTGCTGTGTGTCGAACGTTGTTTTCATTAACTCAATTGACTCTACTCATCAGAGACTTCATATTTTAATACACCTATTTTCGTACATGCAAGTATGTCACTTTAGCTCAGTAGTTTTATTACTTATATCAAACAACTCTCATTCAGTTTTAAAAATAGAGAGTAGCCACACCAATGAATCTGTCCATTTCTCTATTTGCTAATTCGACTTTTAGTCTCTCATGATGTCATTTTAAATGGGTTCGGTCTAAATACTGATGGCGGAGACTATGATAGCGATATACTTCTCAGAGACGACACTATCTTGCTCTAAAGACAGCATAAGAAATATATAGCAAATATAGTGTCCATCAAGTTGAACTAACCGAGCTTACACACTGTTATGACTCAGGAGCAGAGCAATCAACACAAAACTTGGAGGACACATAGAGTACTATCATTGTGAAGAAAACAAAGGTATGTTTGAAAACAAAATACTGTTAGATAGAACATGTAGCAGTATAGATGCTTGTAAAAGAAAAATGACAAAAAAAAAAGAATAGAATGAAAATTGCGAAATTTGGACATAGTGAAGAAACAATTGGTCCTGTTAGACAATACATTTTTTAATAGGACCTGTAGTAATAGATGCTTGTCACAGAAAATTGCAACAAAAAAATCAAGCATGAACCATGAGCCACTTTGGACAATTGTGAAGAACAAATGTATGATAAGATACACTATATCAGTTATCTTATACTGAATAGATCTCTCTGTGCATATATAGTATAGTATGAATAGTATACAGAATCAATACACAACACCAAAAAGAGATTACAGAACGACATATAGATGACCGCCTATAGAGAGCCAACTTGTATTGTCAACAACTTCACATCTGTAATGACAACCCAATGGTAAGCTATCAACATTTAGAAAACAACTGCGTTTATTAGTTAGACTCTTATTAGGGAATTACTTAATTGACTCAGACACTATACATTCATAGATAAATGTGAAATCTCTTATAAGTACACTTACTAGCAAGTCGGCGACATGTGATATATAAATTGACCTCATTATAGCTTAAGGAAAACCACATGACCAGTTCACAGAAAAATTTCTTTAATATTAGAAAACTAGAGAGTAATAGTTATGTGAGAGAGAGGAGTGAGAGATCATTCCAAATGATGTCATGATACTCCACAATAATTATAACAAAACATGAAGAATAGAGTCAGTACCTCTGTTTAAATAGTTGTGAGGAACAAGACACACAGAGTAGCGACATTTACTGGAAGCAAAATTTATACTTCACAAGAGATGACAACAACAGGGTTATTCTCACATTGACAAGTGTGATATAAAAGCAGCTACAGTAACACGAAAAAACAGAATATCTTGACAAAAATATGTACCTATATCTTATATTGGCCACAATGTATAATGCACATATGTGAGTGAGGCTGCTACTAGAAACTATAGTGATAAAGCGAGAGAGTCCTTTGAACTTCACCCTGAAGTAGTATCGCAGGAACATTTTATAATTGCTGCTTATCTGACTATTAATAATGAAACGCGAAGAGCAAAAATAGTACATTTTATAATTATAAGAATATAGAAAAATTTGTGAGGGTGTTAGGAATAGTAGAAGAAAAATTATGGTTTACTACATTTAAGCTCATGTTTTTAAATATTAGGTATATATAAATACATACTGAGAGGACTTATTATAAACTCATCGAACTCTAGATGTTGGTAATATCATGACAGTATCACATCTCATGCTGGTTTGTCAGAATGGTGCACTGTTTAATGAGATTGTTAGCTGAGGTACATAGCGTTGGGACATATTTGCTTTCATGTTGAATTGTCTAATTAGTGTTCTAGTGTAGTCAATATACACTCTCTGAAATCTTAGTGTCAGATATATTTCTTTGATGGTATTATTGTTTAATTTACTTCTGTTGCGAGTACACTATATTAGTAGGGATACACACATAAGTACTTCAATTTTCTTTATTTTGACACAAAGTTTTATGTATCTTTTATAGATGTGAAAATATCTTTTGGAAGAGTGTTAGAAAAAAGGGATCATGATGATGATACGTATGTAACAACAGGGGACTAAATATTAGGTGAAATAGGAATTTGGGGAAACAAAATAATATGATGTTTATTAGTGATGGATATAAAAAGAGCGCAACATAATGTTACAGTATGAGATGGACATCAAAGACGGATGAGTTTGCTACTGTAAGATCTGTATAATAATGCAAGTATGTGATGTTCATATCTTACACAAGTCATGTATTCTTGAGTCAAGGGAAGCTCTAGGGCATTTGTACACATTACTAATGTATTCTATATAGGATGGGGGAGTGCAGTGATAGACATGCGCAGAGAGAGCACACTACAAGTGGTTTGGTCTTTTAGAGAATAAGTATTCTTTGAGTGATATACGACACTTATATTGAAAGACAGTATATATAGTGGTTGTATGTAGCACTTACGTACATTAGATGAACTGTGAGTATAAAGATGAATAGTAAGGATGTTATATGTGTAGTTGTGATAGTAGTGGAGAAGGAATGTGAATGAAGTGGGTGTGAGTGTGCGATGGGGAGATATATACCTAATTTTGGACACATTAGGAACTTAGCTCATTTGTGGATTGACAAGTACATTCAAATACTATAGACTCAGTCTAGACGGAGATAGAGTAAACTTTGGCACAGTGTATCAAGGTAGGAGTATTTTTAGGGATAGACAAATGTGTGTACACTTAGTAGAGAGTAGTACTGTATGAGCGAGTTTGAGGTTGTTTGATATTTCAATGATTCTTTGTGACTATTCGATGGTGGGGGGAGACAAGCGATGCAGGAAGGAACTGTAAAATAAGGGATGTACTTGAGCTATGGGTGAGAGTTTGAGACTATTAGAGGCACTTGCACAATTACAGATAAAGTTAGGCATATGGGACAATTGTTAATTTTGAATTTGTTTTATAGCACTACAATACATGGCTTGGGTGGAAGGAAACATCCCTGTGGTTATTTCATATTCAATGTGAGAGAGTTATCTATCGGTTCAACAATGGTGGTGATTCTTCTTATTGAAGTGTAAGGAGATGAATGATCCGAACCCAGTACAAGTATTCACGTATCATATTATATTGAGTTGACAATAGAGCCGTTTAGATGTTACGAGGGCAATCGATTTGATTAGGCTGTCAATTGGAGAAGCATCTCTAATGTCTACTTTCCTGACAAGACACAAAATTTGTCTGTGACTCTTAAGTGAGTCATACCATACGAACACACTATCGGAGAGTCCGCATTGTAGACACACTACAGCAAACTGACTGTATTACCTACAGAGCAAGCGCTAGCGTAAGACACTTCGTAATAGCGCTGATGAGCAAACTCACTGATTAATAAAAGGAAGGGCAGTCTGGTTCTATCGATAGGCACACGGTACTACAAAGTATAATACTAAATAGCTTAGCGCTGAGTCAAATGGATAATAGCGAGATAACACAAATGTACGACTATTGAGGCGAACTTACGTTCTAGGTTGAGAAAGAGCAATGTATCATGTTGAGGCTGCAGAATTGGACACAACTAACGGCTCTGAGCTGTTAATTTAAGAATTGAGGTAGCTCCAAGCGTGTTTGGATGTGCAAATTCTACACACTCTAATATTTGAGGACTACGTACACACTCACTCAACTGAATGGAACAAGTGTAAAGAAGGGGATAGATAGTTTTGTGAAGACACTGGTCTAGGTACACATTATATAGTGTATGATATTTTTTTGATGTACAATTATAAGGGTATCTCTTGATATACTCAGAGATTGTCAGAAACAGTTGTGTTAATGGATTCTCTTATAATAATCAACGCGTAGCTGAGGGTGCCGGTGTTAGGTTTTTATTAACAAGATAAGACGAGGAACTGACATTCTTACTGTGGTTCACAGAAGACAGATATTTAATAGACACAAAAATGCATATTTGATCACATAATTTTGAGACATGGAATTAGTGATAGAGGAATCAAGAGTGGAAATGATAATTAGAGATCTAATATTGTATTTTTATGTGAGAGAGAGTCTAGAGCACAATATTATGTCATGCATCTTACTTATCGGGGACACGTAGTAACACTTGATAGTTGAGAAAGTAAGTCATAAGTAGGAGATGCTGCTGGAGTTGCAACACACACATCTGACATGGGGGTGTGGAGATGTATTACTTTCACACACTATGGTTTTAGATAAGATGATTGTATGATTGTGTCTATTAGTAATGAGTTCTGATTGGCAGAGTGATAGGACACGTTGAGACAAGTCATTATAGTCCAGCTGATGTGGTGGGGTGTGTGTCAATATACACAAAGAGAGAGTGATGTCTTTAGAACAGGTTAAGTTCAATATGGGTGAGATAGAGTATCGTGAGAGAACAGGGATATGGATAGGTGTTCATGTTAAAAGAGACTGTGTGTGATTTACATCTGAATGGCAATGGTAATTTTGGGGTGTATTTGTTGTGTGGGGGGGTTTTAAATAATAGAGGTTGAGGATGTAATGAGTATAAGTGTGAAGGATAAGTTGTATTATGTGAATAATTATTTTTGGATGTGGAAAGATGTGATAGTATTTATATTATAGTTTTATTGAGAATAAAATTGTGGGAGAGTAATGGGGTGGTTAAGAGAGTGGAGAAAAAAAATAATATTTGTATGTATATTTTATTGTGTGTGATGATTTAATTGGGGAATTTAGGATAGTATAAAATGGGATGTAAGGTTTGTTTATTTTTTGGGGGGATGAATGTAAGGTGGTGGAGTTGTGGGAGAGGATTTTGAGGTTTGGAATTTTAATTTTTGTTTGTTGTGGGTAATTTTGAGAAGATTATGAGTAATGTTGTAAAGTTTATTTGGTGTTTGTTGTGGTGTTTGGTGATTAATTATTTTATTGATTTGTGGGTTTTGTTTTGTTTTTGGTTAGATTTGTTTTGATGTTGATTTTGTGATTTATAGAAAATTTTTAAAGTTTTTTAGATAAGTTTTAGGGGTTTTTTATTGGTTTTGATTATTTTTAGTTTGGTAATTTTTATAAAAAATGTTTATGTGGATAAGATTGGTGTTTTTTTTATTAATTTATTGTGAGATTGGAGAGTAAAATATATAGCTATATACTATATATCTATATATATCTATATATATTATCTATAGATCTATATATATAGATAATATATATTTATATATATATATCTTTTGGATTGATAAAAAATGGCGCGAGCTACATGGCGCTCATGGGGCAAAGACTCTGGGGGGGGCGTAGAAGGAAAAAAGAGGGCATAGCCTGCTGACATGTGGGCAGAGATATAAGCCAATCAGGAGACCGGTGGGATTTCTGTGACGTCACCGCACTAAAAAGTCCGGGGCGCGGCTGGTAGCTCATACCGCTCTCACTGTCCTGATCCGGGAAAAGTGCTGCCCGCTGCTGATTATTTACTGAGAACTAGATTATATACAGCGATTTTTGTGGGGTGTCTCAGCTTGTCTCAGAGACTGCTTACTTCTTAAATGTTCTATTTCTGATTTTTTGGGGTATTTGATCTGAAATATAGTGGGCTCCCACTGCAGCTTGCAATATCCATTAAAAAATCCTAATCTGCTCACAGCACATTGAAAATCCAAGGGGATCTAAGACATTCCGTTGAATCCATTTAAAAGAAAACAGCGTTTTTTACAATACGAAGTACCAACTTCAAATTATGTCTGCTCATTATTTGGCGCAATTTACATCCAGGGGTTAATAAACGATGTTATTTCAGCTGTAGTGACTCCAAGAAACCGTCATTTTGCAACGCCAAAATATTATAAATTATTCCTGTAGCATAATTACACAAGCGAAAGGTTAAATTACAATTTTTATAATCACTTGTTAGTGATAGCATCAAAAAACACCCGCCAATGTAACACGCTACAAAGCTACAAGTTTGTGGTGGCTCAATTGTTTTGGCGCAATTACATACCAGGGTATAAATTAAGCGTTGTTTTTTCAGCTGTGTGATCCACAAGAAAGCATGTCATTTTCAATGCCAAAATATATACAATATTTTCCTGTAGCAGTAATTCACATCACAAGGATAAATACAAATTTTAAAAACCCTCGTATATAATTTAAGATATTATTAGTATATTTTTGTGTCGGGCGTAAAAAACACGCCATTGTAAAACACGCAACAAAGCTAATAGATAGTGGTTGCTCAATTCTTTGGCCGCAAATTTACATCCATGGGTTAATTAACGTTGTTTTTTCAGCTGTGGTGATCCCAGTAAAACAGTCCATTTTATCAACTCCAAAAATATATACATTACTTTGCCTGAAGCCTAAATACACAAGCGAAGGTTTACTTACAATTTTAAAAATCTCTTGTTGTGGTAGCAAAAAAAAACACGCATTGTTATAAAAAGACACGCTACAAAGACTACTAAGTTTGTAGGTGCTCAATCTTTTGGTGCAAATTTACATCCAGGGGTTAATTAAGCGTTTTTTTTTCATCACTGTGAGGACATCCAAGAAACCGTCATTTTCACCGCCAAATATAACAATACATTTTTCCTGTAGCCTAAATTCCACAAGCAAAGGTTAATTACAATTTTATCTCTTTTTGTGTGGGGCGTAGAAAAACACACATTGAAAACACTCTACCAAAGCTAGTAGTTTTGTGGTTTCTCAATTTCTTTTTGCCGCAATATAAAACAATTCCAGTGGTTAATTAAGCGTTGTTTCTTGCAGTTTTGTAAAAAGAAACTTTGTTTTTCACCGCCACAGAAGAAATTCCAGTAGCATAAATCAACCCATAGGTTAAATCAGCTCTGTATATGCTTTTAAAATCAGTAACAAAACAACAGAGTTTTAAAACGGCACATACAAGTCACTTTTTTTCCTGCCCATTTTGTGGAGCTGCAATTTATATCCAAGTTCTAAGCAATGTTACTGGGTTCATTTGGTGCGACAAATACAGGTGTGTATTTATCATAAACATAATTCTTCATCAAACAGTGTACTGTAACATTTTAGAACAAACAGTATTCAGACATAGGGAAGGTGGCAGGCTCATCACCTGCGAGTGGCCAGAGGCACAAACATTCCAGGCCCAGGATCTCAGCACAAACATGCAAGTGGGACCTTGCGCAGCAGGGGGTCACTCGGTTGAAGGGAGCCCAACAACTGCCGCAGTCATCTAGCGGCTGTGTGTTGTCAGGCCACCCAATTGTTCCTTATTGTTGGTAGAACTATTACCCATATCCACTTCCCTCCCCTTGAAGAACATCTGACCAGAAAAAAGAACACCCCATCCAAGAGTCGTGTGAGGGAAAAAAAAAACGACCTCTCTAAACACAACCCTTAATAGGCAAGGGCCCGGAGCGGTACAGCGGCCTATCACACCTGTCCAAATTCAACCCGCCCTCTTGACCCATCCGGTTTCCCTCAGGCCAGAGATCTACTATGTGTCTGGGCTCAAGCACCACTATATAACGTCGCGAGGATGAACAATTTGAGGAGGGCAGTCATCAGCTACTTGGCAGCGCAGAAAAGGGCCACTATCTGCTTCATCTTGCAGTATTCGGCAAAGTATAAAGTGGAGAGTGGCATGGGAGTTCATGTTGTGGAGGGGTCAGCCTCTGCATACCCAAACCGGAGATGAGTGACAAGCAATGACATATGAAAAACAACACAAATAGATGATGAAGTAGCCGACCGCACTTGGGATCGGTGAGGAAGGGCCTTCAATCAAAACGTCAGGAGAAGATGGCGTCAGCAATTGCACGTCAGTCACAGCGGCCCGACAGCCCCGAGCAAGTGGGTTTAGTGGACCCGTGAGTCAGGCAGGAAGCAGCAGTGTGAGGGGTCGGGCGAGCCAAGCGGGCCCACTGGTAAAAAAAAACCCGCTTCGCAGTCCAAGAAAGAAGTCGGCACAGGGGCTCAGCGAGGCAGCGGCGGCAGTAAGACACTCATTGCTGAGCGTTGGCGGTAAAAATCCGATACTCGCTGTGTGCAGTTCTTATGCTAAGACAAAACTGGAGAGCCGAATATTGGTAATATGAAGAAATCCTGTGGGGCAAAAAAAAAGAAAAAAAAGTGAAAGCGTGTCCAAGGGAGCTAAAAAACGTTTGGCAAAAAACCGCAGCCGATCGACAAGAACGAAAGCCAGCGTCAACACATAGCAGCGTCACCATCCGTGGTGGGCGTGGCCCAGGGAAATTGGGGCGACTGCAATACAATGTTCTGTCAGCATGTGGGGCCATCCTCCCTGCCGCCCGCAGCAACCAGCAAAGCGCACAAGCTGGCCCCATTTGGCCACAACGCACTAATAGGCCATTTGCACCAGTCAAGGCAGATCCAACCCACCATCTGTTAGAAGGGACTGTTTCTCTTTGACAATCATCTTCCCGTACCAGATGCTCCTGCTCCTCTGCTACTCTGGCGCAGCAATTCGTTCAGGCGAGGCGAATTTCAAAAGCGGAGACAACATATGCGAATTGCCAACCATCCAAAGTGCAGCAGCTTGACGTGCCTCCTGTCCAAGTAGTTGTACAGTCAGTCCCTCCCTTTCACAAATGGAGGACTCTGCCAACCGAACAGAGAATTCTAATTGGCTTGTGCCGAGCCGAGATGAGGGGTTCCCAGCCGTAATTTCTTTTCCAAAAAGCCATAATATAAAAAACCAGCACTTTCAAAAATATGTTAGAACAGAGGTGGTACATCCTTGAGCTTATCCGGTTTTTCCAAGGTGCACGAGCGCGGACTCTGGAGCTGTAACTACGGCAGGTCCAGTACATGTCCTTTACGGCCCACTGGGTGAATGTGTTTCCGCCCAGGCACACCAAAAACTTGGACAGGAGACGCCGCTTTTCTCCTCCACGTTGTCAAACGCTGCTCCTGCCCCAAAATGCCCCTCCCCCTCCTCCCCACCACCCCACCCATCTCAGCCTCCACAAGTAATTTGCTCCATCATACCACATGTGTAGGCACAGCGGTGTCACGCATTCTACACCTGGCTTGCCTCGGCGAACGAAGTCACACAGGGGAGGAACTGCTCCCCTCATGCAGCAAGAAATCGATGTGTGGCTTTTTCCCGCCACCCCAAATGCAAATCGAACCAATGGTGACGGACAATGGGAGGAACATGGGTCCGCCTGCCCGAGAGGGATGGCCATGGCCCTGCATGGCGCAAGTTTTTTCAATCTGGTTGTGAAAAGGTTCCTGAAGTCTTCCACACGATCTTCAGAATTCTGAAAATGGCCAGGAAAAGTGCATGCCTTATCCATTCTACAAAGCCAGGGAAAAACCCTCCTCGAGTTTGCGCGGCAGAACGGGCCCCCCCCAACACCTCTGATATGCGATGTTTCCACCGTTGAATTCCAGCCTGCACATGTTGGACCGACTGTATGAACAGAGAAAGGCCATTAACGATTTTTTGATGATCCGGCGACAAAGTACTCCCCTGGTAACTTTGATGTCAGCCAGTGCAGCTCATGCGTGACACCTGCCGTTGTTGAGGCCATTCGAGGAGGCGACGTTATTTGTCATCGCCAGGACTACGGGATGAATAACGTCATTCCACTGCTTCATGTCCTGGAACAGATGCTGAAAAATCTGTCTGGGCAGGGGACTGGAGACTTGGGGACTACATCTCGTCCACATGAGTCCGGTGGGGACTGAAATGGGAGGGAAAGGGGGAAAAGGGGGCATTGGAGCAGAAGCATTGTCTGGTGAAATGTGGATTTTCTACCCAGGTGACAAAAGGAGAACAGGAGCAGCTGGAGAGGTGATGGAGATGAGAAAACGAGGCCCGATGACCCCAAGCACCCTGCAGTATACGGAAAAGAGGGAGGGGGCCCCCGGACACTTGTGCAATGGCCCCAAACACTTATTTTCCTGGGAGTGACAGCCGAATAGTCGCATCCGGCAGAGGGGTGACTTCTGGGTCCACCCTATTGGACCCCCTTCCCCCCAAAAAACCCCCGGGTATTGAGGGGAAGGGCA
>JAODAL010052712.1:0-25793 GCA_025379985.1 Phyllomedusa bahiana
CCCCCCCCCCCCCCCACGCGCTGGAGCCGAGATTCATTGCCCCGATTGGCCATAGACTACATTGGGACAAGTAGCTCGCGCTCTGATTGGCCGGATAGCCAAACCCTCCGCTAGCTCAACCAATCAGCTCTTTTCTGCATTTTTACTGTATTTTTAACTGTCCCGCCTTTGAATCTGATTGGTCAATATTTCTCTATAGGTTATAATGGGTCCCTGTCGCTCCTATTCTGATTGGTTGGTTTCTGCCGATCAATGAGAAGCGCTTACAGAATTTGAATTACTGTATTTCCCGGCAATTTCGAATATCCCAAATCACGATGTTGCGCCGGTCTCGGCGACAAATGCATTGTTAGTGATTTTAGTTCTGTATGTTTATAGAAGGTTTCAGCTTTTTTCCAGTGAATGTTTTACACTTAATAAAAAAGATTTATTTACTAATGCTGCATGCCTCACGGCGCTGAGATTTCATTGGCCCGATCTCTCCATAGACTACAATGGAAGAAAGTAGCTCGCTCTCTGATTGGCCGGGATAGCCAAGCCCCCGCTCGCTCAACCAATCAGCTCTTTTCTGCATTTTTACTGTATTTTGAACTGTCCTGCCTTTGAATTTGATTGGTCAATACTTCTCCATAGGTTTTAATGGGTCACTGTTGCTCCTATTCTGATTGGCCAGTATTTTGCCAAGCCCCCGCTAGCTCAACCAATCAGCTCTTTTCTGCATTTTTACTGTTTTGAACTGTCCCGCCTTTGATTTTGATTGGTCCATACTTCTCCATAGGTTATAATGGTTCACTGTCGCTCCTATTCTGATTGGCTGGTTTCTGCCGACCAATGAGAATAGCTTACAGAATTTGAATTACTGTATTTCCCGGCCAGTTTCCAAGATCCAAATTCCTGATGTTGCGCCGTTCTAGATTTTTGGAAAGGGATTTTATTTATGTATTTTTTTAGTCGGTTTGAGCTCTTTTTCAGATGATGTTTTACACCTAATAAAGGTGATTTTTTTTATTCATACTCCATTCCGCACGGACATCTTTAATGATTTTTTTGCTGTTTTCCAGCCTGTCTCGAATAGGAATCCATGTTCGGCGCAGTCCCGCACTGCACCTAAGGCCCGCACTGCGCCACACACACATTGGCGAGGCACGGTGAACTTTTCCCTGCATGTATGAGCGCACCTCCTCGGACGGCGAATCATAGGCGCAGTCCTGCAATGCGCCTAAGTCCCCGCGCTGCGCCTCACACACTGGCGAGGCGCAGCGGACTTTACACCGCATGTATGATCGCACTACCTCGGGTGGCGAATCTTAGGCGTAGTCCCGCACTGCGCCTAAGTCCCGCACTGCGCCTCACACACTGGCGAGGCGATGCGGACTTTACACCGCATGTATGAGCGCACCTCGGCGCCGACATACATGAGGCACAAATTTCGCCGGAATACTGGCGAAAACGTGCGCTCCGACGTGCCGAGATTCATACATGTCGCCTTGTGTGTTTTACTGAATATAAAAGCACAAACACGCTTAATTAACGCTTGAATATAAATTGCGCTCCAGAAATCACCAGGAAAAATGTCCTCGTCTTTGGCGTTTAAAAACACCGTATATCTTTTTTTTTTTATTATTATTATTATTATTATTCAAAAGTGTTTATTGAGCAACAAGGCAGTAGAAGATCATGATAAACACAGTACAAAGGTAAGGTCATAACTTCTGACAATTATGAAACAATATCATAAGAAAGCTAACAATGTTCACTTATATGCAATTCAATAACCAAAGGATGCAGACACGAAGTTCTTGCTGCTGGGGGTTCATAAAGCCCTCCGCTAGGAGAGAGAGCAGGTCTGCCCTCTGCTGCACCCATCACGAGTATTTCCTAAACGGTGGAACTCTGCAGCTATCGTGATAGGGCCTTTTTTAGTGCTCACTGTTAATTAAGTTTTAAGAGAAAGCAATCACAACAGATAAATAACAAGAACCATAAAAAGAACAAATTCTGTCATCGGCTCATCAGCGACCCCCCCCCCAGACAAAAAAAATGATCGGGGCCTACTAAAGATCTCTTATCCACCTCAACTTCTACCAGAGTTCTACCCCCTATGAGTAGGAAAGATATTGATTCGAGTCGCAGAAGGAGATCCAATCTCCCCAGATGCGTAAATATTTGCTATAACATATTGGTGAGTCCGTTCTGGACACCTTTAGCCGCTGTAACACGTGCATCTCCTGAAGCCAATCCGCCAACGCTGGGCGGGCTGTAGATAACCAGAGTCTGGGAATGATCACTTTAGCTGCCAAGAGCATAAATGTAATTAGATGGGACTTAAGTAGGACCGTGAGGAGCGGGATGTCAAATAGGAGTACCAAGGCGGGAGTGTTCTGAATCTTTATACCTGTTACTTTGTGAATAATGTCAATCACCTCCCCCCAGAAGGGCTGGAGGACTGAGCAACCCCCACCAGATGTGGGACATAGAACCCCTCTCCTTCCCACAATGCCAACAAACACTTGGGGCGGAAGGAAACAAGGTGTGCAAAAGAGCAGGCACTCGGTACCACCTGGTGACAATCTTATAATTCGACTCATGTGCCCTGGAGGATATTGAAGATTTGTGAATTAATTGAAATGTTTTCAGCCAATCCTCCTCAGAGAGAGTCAAGTTGAGCTCCCTCTCCCAGCTAATTTGAAAGGAGAGCTTATCATTTGCTCCAGAGTTAAGTAAGAACTTGTAAAGGCCCGACAGAGCCCTCCTTTTTGAATATCTGCCCAGACACCACAGGTCGAAGACAGTGAGGGGTCTATGCACCGACAACACTTGTTTCCATTTCAGGTAGAAACTGTGTAGCTGGTAATAGGAGAACCGAGCGAACAGAGTTGTACCCGTATTTCCCACTAGTTCCTCATAGCCCTTCAAGGAGTTCAGGGACAGGACCCTGTCCATTACAGAAAGGGCAGCAGTCCCCCCCAGTTGGCGGGTCAGGGGCACAGAAAGAGGTTCCAGGACGGCAGGGTTCCCCAATAATGGGGTGCATGGGCCTCCCGTACTGCTGAGTGTCCACTTGGATGGGTGCGATCTGCATACAGCGACTGAAGTCTGGGCTATTAGAGGGATTTTACTAAGTGATCTATTTGGCAGCATTGCTGTTGGTAACCATGGCACGGCTGCAACAGGAGCCTTATAGAGTCTGTTTTCAAGTCGAACCCACAATTTGGGAGCCACAGTTTGAAATGCATCTAAGATGCGGACCGCCACTGCAGCCAGATAGTAGGCCTGAAAGTCTGGAAGGGACAAACCTCCCTCCGTCTTTGGTAGGGATAGCGTCCTCTCTGATATTTAGGGTCGACCCCTCGCCCATACAAACTGGGATACTAGCTTATGAAGCGCTGAGAAAAAAGTTTTAGGTAGTTTAAAAAGGATTGCTTGAAAAAGGTATAGGAGTCTTGGGAGGATGTTCATTTTTAATATGTTTATGCGTCCCAGCCAGGAGAGATCTCTCCTGTCCCATCTCGTGAGATCCCGTTGGAGATTGGAGAGGAAGGGGGCAAAATTTAAATCGTACACTACCTCTGGATCCGAGGGGATCTGAACCCCCAAATACTTACGGGAAGAGGCCATCAGAGACATCAGTGAGGTCTGGGGAATGTTGAGACTGAGAGCAGAGCTTTTTGTCACATTTATCTTGTGGTTGCTATGGGAGCTGTACTCCGCTAGAGCCGTCAACGCCGCTGGCAGTGATACCATAGGGTCTGTAAGATACAACAATAAGTCGTCCGCAAAAGCAGAGCATCTAATCTGGAGGCTATCTCTGGGTCAATTCTAAGGGCCTGCAACAAATGCTCAATCACCAAAATATAGAGAATCGGGGAGAGAGGGCATCCCTGTCTGGTGCCATTCCCTATTGTCAAGGTAGCAGAAAGAACTCCATTGACCCAGAGTTGAGCCTGTGGAGAAGCATAGAGGGCCATAATCTTCCCACGAATTCCCCTGCCCAGACCCAATGATTCTAAGACGCCATGTAGGAAAGGCCAAGCCACCCTATCGAAGGCCTTCTCCGCATCCAGGGACAGGTGAAGGCAAGGAATGCCCTGTTCCCGTACGTGGTGGAGCAGAGAAAAAGTCTTTAGTGTATTGTCCCTCGCCTCCCTGGACGGAACAAAACCTACCTGGTCCGGATGGATAATTGACGTGAGCAGGGGGCTAAGACGATTAGCTATCAATTTAGCGAAAATTTTTGCATCCATATTGATCAAAGAGATCAGACAGTAACTTTGGCAATGAGATGGGTCTTTACCCTCTTTTGGTATTACCACTATGTGGGCCTTCAGGAAGGCCTGATCGAAGGGGGTGTCAGAAGAGGCTGCGTTGAATGCCTGAGGATGGGTTGAGACAACTCTGACTTCAGGGTTTTATAAAATAAGGCCGTATATCCGTCCGGACCAGGACTTTTACTGGATGGGAGCGACTGTATGGCCGTCACAAGCTCCTCCTCTGAGAAAGGTTCCTCCAGGGAGGCGAGAGAGTCCGCAGAGAGACCTGGCAGAGCAGTTTTCTCAAGGTATGACTGTAGGGATGGTGGATTGGCAACAGGAGACGGCAGATTGCACAAATCTGAGTAATATTGGTGGAAGACCTTGAGAATATCCTCAGTGAGATGCACCGTTCGTCCCTTTGGAGTTTTAATCGAAGGGACAAACAGGGCCGCCCTCTTATCCCTCAGTGCTCATGCAAGGGCTTTCCCCGGTTTATTGCTCCAGCTAGAACATAGCTAGAACATAGCTGGCGGTGTCTCCTATGTTTATATTCCATTAATGGGAGAATTTCATGGCGAGTTTAGACCACTGCCCTTAGGTCTCTCTCCAACCCCAAGGCCTTGTGTAAGGTCTCAAGGGAAGCCAATTTTGTCAGGAGCGTTTGGAGCCTTGCAGACGCCTCTCTTTTAAGGCGGGCGCCATGTTTGATGAGGACTTCTCTGAGGGTGCACTTCAAAGCCTCCCACTGGGTCTGAGGAGAAGTGGGGTCCGATTCATGCACACCTAAGAACAAATCCACCGCTCGCTGCAAGTCCGTCAAACACAACAAATCAGACAAGAGTGACTCGTTCAGTTTCCATGCGAACGCTGACCTCCTCAAATGCGGCAGCGCTATATCACAATGGATTGGGGCGTGGTCCGAGTGGATAGCGCTACCAATGGAGGCAGAGACCACATATTTGAGGAGAGAGTGTTGGGGGAGAATGTAGTCAATTCGGGAATACAAGTCATGGGGATAGGAGTAGAAGGTGTAGTCCCTATCCTGCGGGTGCAACAACCTCCATATATCCATCAGTTGCATGTCATGGAGCATCTGTTTCACTTTATGGAGGGCGCAAAGTATCTAAAAGGGGAAGTGTACTGGGCGAAGTGTAACAGTTTGTCCAAAATTTTTGCCATGAAGGACATTTGGCCCGTGTTATTGGCATATATGTTGGCCAATGTAAAAGTCTGACCCTGTAGGGACACTTTCATAAAAAGGGCCCTTGCGTCGTCATCTCTAAATGTATCGATAATCGTGACAGGTAGGGCTTTGTGGAGAAAGATGGCCACTCCCTTAACTCTCGAGGAAGAGATGCTATTATGACACCAGACAGGGAAGTATCGGTTCTTATAGAGCTGCATGTGGGAAGAGAGGAGATCGGTCTCCTGAAGAAAGACAATTCAGGATTTTTGTTTGTGGAGGTGGTAGAGAATTTGGGAACATTTTTCAGGGGAATTGAAGCCCTTGACGTTAAAGGACGTTATACGTATATTCTCCATAGTATCGTCTAAGAGCACCTAAGAGGTCAAGACCCCCGAATATCATAGAGGACGATGCCGCATACGATGAACCGAGACATCTAAAACACAGACAAAGCAAACACAGAACATTTATAAACCAAGGCCTAACCAACAGGGGCCAAAAACCTAAGAGAAGCAGGTAAATAACTGCTGGGGCCATATGGGGGCACCCAAAGGCCAAGTCTACACGGGGGTACTCCCGTGAAGAGGACCGGGAAGCAAGGAAAAAACAATAGGAAAAGGTTTGCTATACCACAAAAAATCTGTGACAAGCAAGCCTCTGGAGACATAGGGGAGGAATGGAAGGATGGAGTGAGAGCGCCCCTCCCAAAATTCCCCCACCCAACTCTTGGGGGGAAAAAAACAAAAAAAGGGAGACAGGAGGGGCGGGGGTGAGTGATGGGAGCTGAGGAAAAAAAAAAGGTATATGAGGGTACCAGGTGGATCAGAGCATGACGCTCCCATCCATCCAAGCATAAACGAGAATATAGCATAAAACCTTATATTCTAGCATCTAATAGGACCAGAGTGCTACGACTAGGGTAGACCCCATCGACAGAATCCATAGTCCAAATGGGCCGACCTCCAGGCAGGTCCAGCCGAGTAGAAATCAGATGAAGCAGTGGAGAAGGAAAAAGGCAAAATTTGAGGGAAAAGATCTAGTGTAGGAGGGCAAGAACAGCCAGGGGAGCACCGACTCCCATACAGAGGTAGTGTCAGCGAGGGGGTCTTGCCTGTGGCAGCGGGCCATCCGGGCTTTGCAGAGACCAGGTGGGGCGGAGCCGTTGGTTCTCCGGCAATTGGGGGGCCCCTATGTTGGGGTCCGATGACAAGGCCGTGGACCACTCAGGGAGGGATATGTCCGGAAGTTCCAGTGTGGCTATGAAGAGGGGCAGGTATTCCATTGATCTGAACAGGAGTAGCCTGTCCCCGTGTCTAACCTGAAGGGAAAAGGGGAAGCCCCACCGGTAAGGAGTGTTTTTGGATTGAAGAGCGGAGAGCAGAGGTTTGAGTGCCGCTCTCTGTCGGAGAGTCCGCCTTGATAGATCTGGGAATAATTGCAGTTTAGTCTCTTCATATTCCACCCTCGACATAAGTCGGGCTTTGCGCATTATCTCCTCTTTGACGGTGAAATGATGAACCCTACAGATAACATCTCTGGATCGGGAAGGATCGGCACTCTGTGGTCGCAATGCCCGGTGGTCTCTGTCGAACTCAATGAAGGACCCCTCTGGTTTGCCAAGAATGTGGTTGAATATTTACATCAGGACCGAAGACAGGTCTCTCTGTCTGACCGCCTCCGGTAGGCCTCTAAGCCTGATATTATTCCGCTTCCAGTGTGCGCATGGCTGTTTCAGGTGGTATTTGGCAGATTATGTGGGGGTCAGAACTCTCGGACAGTCTCCGCTGCATTGGGGTGTCCAAATGACCCGCCTCGGCATCACGCGGCGGGCTTCTGTCCCAGGCTGAGGAGTGAGGGCTCTAGGCCCAGGAAGGTGCTCCTTGTGGTGGGATAAAGACAGGATCCTGCGAACCTCCGGGAGTACCCGACAGGGAAGGTCGGCGTGGAGTAAGGGCCAACACCTCCCCCCGCCCAGACCCTGCCACCGCCCCAAGTCGCGTGCAGGTCTCCCCCTCGGTCCAGGGACCATAAGTCATCCCGCACAGAGGGGCTTGGAATGAGTTCAGGGTCCTCCAACTCATCTGGGGAAGAGTTTCCAGTGCTGGAGCGAGCGTCCCAGTTTGCTCTTCTATGGCCCCTAATTTGAGATCCGGCCAGGTGGTCAGGATGACAATCCGGAACATGGGGCCGGGGGTGCATCAGGGCACCTGTAGGGGGTATAGTGGCCCCAAAGATCTGACCAGGAGGGCAGGGAGGAGAGTTCTCCAGAGCCACGAACGGTGGCTTATCTGGACCACCTATGCTGTGATGGGGTGAGGAAAGCACTCCCGAGGCACGGCCGGCTGTATTCTCAGTCTCAGCTGGCCCGTGCACGGGACCCAGCGGGATCTCAGCAGCCCAGTTAGCTGAGGTGTTGCGTGGGGATGCCGCTGCCGTTGGGCTGTCTGCAGTGGTCGTGGGAAACGCAGAGGATGATGGCGCCCCGGCCTGCATATCACTGCGCAGTGGGGGGATTTCCCTTACTCGACCGCAATACCTCCGGGCCAGGCGAGAAGACCATAGCTGGAGTCCCGCAGGACACTGACCTGGCGGCTCGTGCGTCGCGATGTTGTTCCCCGGCAGGTGCGGCAGAGCTCCGGTCCCGCCCGGCAGCTGTCCTCCACGTGTTTCGCTCTGAGCTGCTGGACGAGTCGCTCTCAGCCCCTCCGGTCCCGATGATCCTTGCAGAGCAGGTGGGTCTTGGTTCTGATGCTGCGGGCTCGGGGTCTGAAGATGAGGACTTGCTTCAGGCGAGGCTGCAACAGAGGGATGCGGAGTCGGCGCGCGGGTCTCTGGCTGTCTGGAAAGATGGCGCCGGTGGATCTTGCAGGTGGGATGGCGGGTCATCTTCCCGCATGCTCTGGAGGGGTGTGAAGAAATTAGAAATGGGTAGCCCCATAGCTTCAGAGGGTGTCCCAGCAGTGCTGGACACCTTTTTGTACCTCTTCTGGCTCATATTGACCATCTCTGGTGAAGAAGTTGTAGATTCTCCGGAGGAGCTGTAGTCACTCGCGTCTTGTCCTCTACATGGCAGGCCACGTCCCCAAACACTGTATATTTTACTGAATATAAAAGCACAAACACGCTTAATTAACCCTTGAATATAAATTGCGCTCCAGAAATGACCAGATGGAATTAAAATGTATATGGGGCAGAATTAGACCCACCCTGGACTTGAATTACAATACCCCACAAACTGAATAAAAATGATAACGGAAGAGGAGCAGTCTCTGATAAAATCAGTGACACCCCCTCCCCCCAAATTGCTGTTAAAAGCTATTTCCTTTGTGTGAGATCTCTGCTGCTGCAGCAGCCGCTTCTGTCAGGGCACAACCAGAGCAGTGTGAGGAATGAGCATGACGTCCGTACCTATAGTGCTGTGACGTCACAGAAGCCCGCCGGTCTCAGATTGACTTGGTGTCTGCACATGTCATTTAGGGTCTTCCTTTCTTCCTCCCAGAGTTCTCTTCCCCATGTCACACCATGTGCTTGCGGCCATTTTAGCAATACAAAACACACTTCATTCCCGCAAATTACCCCAAACTATTTCGCGCAAAAGCAAAGTTTTCCTGAAATTCTAAACGAAGTCCACTTCGTTAGAATCAATTCACCCATCTCTAATTATGATATAAACTTTATAGCTTTTTTTTCTTTTAACAAAAGAATATTGCATTTTCATGTCATTTTATTCTGATACAGAACTATATAAGAGCTTGTTTTTTGCATGATGAGTGGATTTTGGAATGCGGGATAAATAAAATACAGCAATCTTGTTAGCATTTTTTTTTTACAGCACTCACTCTGTGGGACAAATTACTTGTCAACTGTAATCAGCAGGTCAGTTTGATTACAGTGATATTAAAATGATATTTCTTTGTAAAAAAAACCACACATTTTTGAATTGCTGTAGTGTGAGAGTAGATCAGGAAGTAGAAGAATACTACACAGTGAGTCGATGTAGGATCAAAAGATCAGAATGTACCATACATACCAAGGTGAAATCTAATATGACATTCAGCATTCCATATCTGTATTATAGCAGCAACAAGGAAGTCATGCAGATAAAATAAACTTGAATTACAAACTGACATTCAAGTTGTACAATTCATATTAAATAGAACAGACAAACAGTAATATTGAAGTGAAAACTTCAAACCAAGGTAGTTAGGGGGGAATGGAGAAGAGGAGAGGTGGAAGGTGCTCTGCCATAGAATCTCTATCTTGATAGGGACCACTGTGTTTAACTGTGCCCGTGAAATTGCAAATTTTTGAATGTGTCCTTTAGGAGTTGTTAGCAGTTTTTCAAAAGTAAGTGGTGATAATCTTGATTACCTCCTCTATAATAGATGTGATAGAGGATTTCCATGAATGATATATGACACAAATATTCTATTACAGAAAGAGACATCCTCAATACCCAACAGACAAAGAAACTCTGGGTCAGTAAGGAAGGGTACTTGGGCCACTCTGCCAGTAGTTGAAAGACATCATCCAAAAAGAAGTATAAATTTAAGTTTATGAAGTATAAATTCCAACACTACATGAAACAGAGATTCCTGAGTCCAACATAATCTCCAGCAGTTTGGTTTTGAAGAGGGATAAATGCAGGCTACACAGAGAGGTGTATAGTACTTCTGTGTAAAAAGTATTTGATATTTTTCACAAAAATTAGTGCATGCTGAAGATCTGCAAGTCCATAGAATCACTGATTTCCACTGGGCCACTCAGAATAAAAAGACGGTTTCCTAGTTCAAAATATTAGTAGTCTTGGTAAATGTGTGATTTTAGAGAAAGATGTCAAAGAATAATCTTGTGCCTATTTGGTCCCACTTATAGAATCAAATAGCTCAAACACAGTGGTAAGGATTTGTGCTATGTATGCAGTCCTTGAACAGCTATTTGAGGGTGCATACTGATGTGTGAGATGTATGCACACTGCACATTTAGAAGCCAAGATCTTGGATTTAAATGAGAAAGTTGCAACACTGAGTACCATTGCCAACTTGGAAAGGAGTCTGCTGCTCACTGATCAAGTACTTTCTAGGGTAGATAGAGGGGAGGATGGCAACATGAAGGTGCAGGAAAATGAGGCAGATAGCTGGGTGACAGTCAGAAAGTGGGGTAGAAGTAAGATTGTCAGGGAAGCTAGTTTTGATCTGACACACCCAAAGGATCTGGGGGATGTCCGTTCAGGAGTAGTGCTGCTGCAAAAAGACACTTCCTGTAGCAATAGGTATATACTGTCTATGGCCTCTAGGGGTCTCACTACTTTTATGTGTTTTTCCCCTCTCTGTGTTGTGGGAGTTGTTGGTTTTATCAGTGTGGTGGAGAGCCTCGTGTGTAATGGAGGTCAAGAGCTCACTGGAATAAAGTTATCAGTTACAAAGCTTGAGATAAGAATAAAAGACAAACAGAACATGGTGGCAGCGGTGGGATAGAACCTCGGAATAACAAGTCGGCAGCAGGCAAGCATTGAGATTGTGTGAAGCGGAATCTATACAACAGTGAGTACGGAGTCCCTGTCAGTAATGGAGACTGCACTGCAACCCCCTCACAGACTGGATGTCACCTCTCCTAACATGTCACAGACATGGAGACACTGGAGGGAAGAATTCACCCTGTATGTGGATCTCACTGTGAACCCCAGTGATGAGAAAAGTCAAGCTGTTTTATTATTTGATTGGAGAAAAAGGCAGAGAAATAGCCCAGACCCTGCTCCCAGACAGCACAGACAGGAGGACTCTGGCAGACATATTACAGGCATTTGATAAGCATTGTGACCCCAAAAAGAATGAGACTGTTGAGAGATATAGGTTCTTCTCCAAGGATCAGGAGGCTGGGGAAAATGTGGACAGATATGTGACAGAGCTGAGGAGACTGGCAGCAACCTGTGGATTTGGGGATATCTGAGACTCCCTCATCAGAGACAGGATAGTGTGTGGCATCAAGGACTCCCATCTCAGAGAGAGATTATTGAGAGAAGAAGAGCTGACCCTAGAAAGATGCATGCAGATCTGCAGGGCTGCTGAGCTGACTAGAGACAGCCTGATGATGATGGGGGGCAGCAGTGATGTCACAGTACATGCAGTGTCAACACAAGGGAAAGCAAGACCCCGGCCCCCTGCAGCCTCAGTACAATGTAAATATTGTGGGAGAAGACATGAGAGAGATAAAGAGAAATGTCGGGCATATGGGGAGACCTGCAGGACTTGTGGCAAGAGGAACCATTTCTCAGCTATGTGCAGACAGAAGCCATACAGACAGCACAGACAAGTCCACACTGTGACACAGGATGCTGGGAGTGATAGTGCAGAGGAGATCACATGGCTACAGCTGCAGCCTGCAACAGAGAATGTCCATGCAGTCAAACACCCAGCAGCAGCTAATGAGGGGAAGCCACTTTTTGCAACCTTTTTGGTGGATGAGCAGCCCATAAAATTTCAGCTGGATTGTGGAGCAAGCTGCAATGTAATTCCAATTAATCGGCTGACCAACAAGGTCACTATTGAGCCGACTGACAAAGTACTGGTGATGTACAACAAAAGTGTGCTAAAGCCCAAGGGGACTTGCAAACTAAGATTACAGAACCCATGTAACAAGAAGAGTTATAGAGTAGAATTTACTGTACTACCAGAAGGTGATCACATACCTTTACTGGGGGTAAAGGCAGTTCAGGCTATGGACTTAATAAGGGTACAGTCTCATAATATTATGGCACTTGAAGCTTCACAGAGCACGCACACTTTTAAAGGAAATGCAGAATGCAAGCTTGATATGCAAACTATAAAAATAGAGTATGCTGATTTATTTGAAGGGGGATGGGTGCCTAGAAGGCAAATACAACCTAGAAATTGATCACACAGTAAAACCTACAAGATTGCCAACTAGAAGAGTGCCTGTAGCTTTAATGCAACCACTTAAAGAAGAACTCCACGATTTGAAGTAGCAGAGGCATAATAAACGTCAGTGCAGGAGAGCACAGACTGGATAAGCAGTTTGGTGATAGTAAAGAAACCATCAGGCAAGTTAAGAATCTGCATTGACCCAAAACCATTGAATAAAGCTCTGAAAAGAAACCATTATCCAATGCCTACAATAGAAGACATTCTACCAGACCTATCAAAGGCGAAAATATTCTCTGTATGTGATGTGAAAAATGGTTTCTGGCATGTAAAACTGGATAAAGAATAAAGTTAATTGACAGCATTTTCTTCCCCATTTGGACGTTTTAAATGGCTCAGAATGCCCATGGGAATAAGTCCCGCCCCAGAAATATTCCAGCAGCAATGGATGTAAGGCCTGGAAGGACTTCCTGGAGTAAAAACAATTGCAGACGATATACTAATTGTGGGAGAAGGAGAAGACCGTGACTCGGCAATAAAGGACCATGATCACAAAATGAGACAATTTTTAGACAGATGTCGAGAGAAATGTATAAAACTGAACCTGGAAAAATTCAAACTGAAAATGGCAGAGGTCCCGTACATAGGACATCTTCTAACCTCTAACGGTGTTAAAGTGGATCCTGAAAAGGTAAGAGCAATACAGGACATGCCCACCCCTACAGATGTACGTGGAGTACAGAGATTTCTTGGCATGGTAAATTACCTTTCCAAATTCTGCAAGCATCTGTCAGACATGTGTGAGCCACTGAGACAGCTAACTCACAAAGATGTTCTCTGGGAATGGACAGAAAACCAAGAAACTGCCTTCCAGTCGGTGAAGAAGGCCATTGCAGAAACAGCAACCCTAAAATACTTTGATCCAGAGGCTGCAGTGGTAGTCCAATGTGATGCATCAGAATCAGGTCTGGGAGCCACACTAATGCAGGATAGAGAGCCAATCACATTTGCCAGCAGAGCTCTAACGCCGACCGAACAAGGATATGCTCAAATTGAGAAGGAACTACTGGCTGTAGTATTTGGGATGGAGAAGTTTCACCAGTACACTTATGGCCGCCAAGTAATGGTGCACTCTGATCACAAGCCTCTGGAGAGCATTACAAAGAAACCACTACTAAATGCCCCAAAGAGATTACAGCGCATGCTACTACGACTTCAGAAATATGATTTCAATATCTGCTATTGTCCAGGGAAAGACTTACTGATCGCAGATACTCTGAGCAGAGCTTACATTCCCATGACAGGTGAAGATGAAAAGACATTGAAAGCATCAATATGTTGAATACCTAGTTGTGTCAAAGGACCAGCTTAAAAAAAATACAGATCTGTACAGAGGAGGATAAAGCACTCCAGATTCTAAAGACTGTCATCTTGAAGGGGTGGCCAAAATACAAACAACATGCTCCAGTTGAAATCTCTCCTTTTTTTCCACATAAGAGATGAATTATCAGTGCAGCATGGAGTCATCTTTAAAGGAGAAAGAGCCGTCATACCAGAATCTCTCAGAAGAGTCATCATGGAGAAATTGCACTCTAGTCACCTGGGGATAGAAGGATGTCTACACCGCGCACGAGATTGTGTTTATTGGCCAGGAATAAACGACCACATAAAGAGTTTCATAGCACAATGTGAAATATGTGCATCATGCAGTGATAAGGAACCAAAAGAAACCCTGCAACCACACGCAATTCCAAACAGACCATGGTCAAAAATAGGAACAGACTTGTTCACTTGGAATGACAAAGAATACCTGATTACAGTGGACTATTTTTCCAACTTCTGGGAAGTGGACTATTTAAAGGACACAAGGACAATGACAGTGATTAAAAAAACTTAAGGCCCACTTTGCCAGATATGGCATTCCGGACATTGTATTCTCAGATAATGGGCCGCAGTTTACTCTGAAGAGTTCAAACTTTCAGCAAAATGTGGGACTTTGAGCATCAGACGACATCTCCAGGCTATCCACAAAGTAACGGCAAAGCAGAGTCAGCAGTAAAAACAGCCAAAAGACTAATGTGGAAAGCAAAGCAGGCAGGGACAGATGTCTACCTGTCCATACTAGATCACAGAAACACACCCACACAAGGCCTAAACAGCAGTCCGTCACAGAGACTCATGAGCAGACGGACAAGGACACTCTTACCAACGGCCAGTCAACTGCTAAAAACAAGACTGGTGGGGAATGTTAGCAACCAACTGAAAAAAAATCAAGAAAGGCAAGCTTTCTATTACAATAGGTCAGCAAAGGATCAGCCTGATCTTCAGAGACATGACAATGTACGGCTGTAGCCGATAGACAGATATCAAAAAAATTGGCAAAAGGCAAAGGTTATCCAGAAACTTGGACCTCGGTTCTATGAAATTGTCACAGAAGACGGAAGAAGAATGAGGAGAAATCGAAGACATTTGAGAAAAACACAAGAAAGAGAGGAGGGGCCCTGGGAGGATTACGCAGACATCCAAAACTATGAGACTGCTAGTGCAAACAGTGAGACAACACGGACACTGCCAGATGCAGCTCAGGGTAATGATTCTGACCAAAGACTGGAAATTCCAGAACACATATTGCCAGGATCGGAGGAGCAACCAGAGATGGGCGGAGAAACATCGTATGTTACACGTGCTGGCAGAATGACGAGAAAGCCAGCCCATCTCAATGACTATATCTAATTCACAAGTATTACCTATCGGTTCATGTGCATAATTGTATGTGTTATTCTAGTTAACTAGTCTTGTTTTTAAAAGAGAAAGGATATAGCAATAGTTATATACTGTCTATAGCCTCTAGGGGTCTCACTACTTTTATGTGTTTTTCCCTCTCTGTGTTGTGGGAGTTGTTGGTTTTATCAGTGTGGTGGAGAGCCTCGTGTGTAATGGAGGTCAAGAGCTCACTGGAATAAAGTTATCAATTACAAAACTTGAGATAAGAAAAAAAGACAAACAGAACACTTCCTCTGTTTGCTTCAATAAGGTAGGGAATAGGAGTGCAGGAAAGGCTAGACAGGTGCTGGTAGTTGGGGAACTCAATTGTTAGGGGAACAGAAATGGAAATTTGTCCAAAAACTGGTATCATCGAACAGTATGTTGTCCTTCTGAGGCTCAAGTTGAACATATTGTGAATCAGGTTGACTGATTACTAGGTGTCATATCTCTAAAGTAAAACATGAAAGTGGGGATAACTGAGACATGGCTGGATGATAGCTATGACTGGGCAGTTAATTTACAGGGTTACAGTTTTCTTTACAAAAAATCTTAAAAATTGGAGGGGAGGAGGTGTATGTCTTCATGTAAAATTCTGTCTGAAGCCAACACTGTAGGAAGACATAGATACAAGAAACATGTGGAGTCATTATGGATAGATATACATGGGGGTAATAATAATAATAAAATTCTATTAGGGGTCTGCTATAGGCCAACAAATATAACAGAGCCCATGGAAAATATACTACTCAGACAAATAGATGAAGTGGATAATCACAATGAGGTTGTTATCATGGGTGACTTCAACTACCCAGACATAAATTGGGAGACTGAAACCTGTAGCTCTCATAAAGGAAACAGGTTTTTGTCAATAACTAAAGACCATTACCTTTCCCAACTGGTACAGGAGCCGACTAGTGGAAAGGCCCTTTTGGACTTAATATAGACCTGAAAGAGTAACAAAGGTTCAGGTTGGGAGGCAGCTAGAAAAAACATTTTCAATCCTTCAATAGAGTATTTTGTTGAAGAGCGACAAAAACATTGAATTTCAGGAAGTCTAATTTGAATCTGCTTAGAGAGGCCCTAAACCATGTTTACTGGGACAATGTCTTCAAAAATAACAGAACAGATAATAAATGGAAGGTTTTTAAAAATATCTTAAGCGCCAAGTGTGAGAGGTACATACCTTATGGGAATAAAATTATTAATAACAGAAAAACAAATGTGGATCAACAAAGATGTAAATTAGGCAATAAATAACAAATAGAAAGTGTTTGAGCTACTTGAACAGGAGAACAGTGAAAACACACTAAAAAGCTGTAAGGAAAAAAATAAAATATCCAAAAGAATGATAAAGAAATGCATATTGCCAAAGAGGGTAAAACTAACCCACAAATAAATATATCTTGTCTAACCTAGGAAGAAGTGCAGCTCCACCTTAAGAAGGTTAAAATAGACAAATCACTAGATCCTGATGATATACACCCCCATGTATTCTGGGAATTAAGTAATGTGATAGGCCCCAATTTTTAATATTTATGGTTTGTAAATTAATTGGGTATGTCCCAAAGGATTGGCGCACAACAAATGTTGTCCCAATATTTAAAAAGGGGTCAAAAAGTGATACGGGAGACTATAGGCCTTTAATTTAACATCTGTTATAGGTAAATTGTTTGAAGGTTTTCTTATAGATGCTATACTGGAGTACCTTCCTGAAAATAATTGTATAATTCCATTCCAGCATGGGTTTATGAAGGATCGGTCCTGTCAAACTAATCTCATCAGCTTCTATGAGGAGGTTAGTTCTAGACTGGATTGGGGTGAGACACTATATGGCATATATCTGAATTTTTTCAAAAGCATTTGATATTGTGCAATGTAAAAGGTTGATAAGTAAACTGAGAATACTTGGACTGGGGGGTAAATGTTTGCAAATGGGTAAGTAACTGGCTCAGTGTTAGAAAACAAAGGGTGCTGATTAATGGTACATACTCAGACGGGATCCCTGTTATTTGTAGGGTACCACAGGGTTCAGTATTGGGCCATATTCTCAATAATATGTTTATCATTGACCTTACAGAAGGATTGTCCAATAGAAGATCAATCTTTGCAGATATTACTAAGTTGTGTAACGTAATTAAGACAATAGAGGATAATCCACAAAGTGATCTGGATTAGTTGGAGGCCTGAGGAGAGATTTGGCAGAAGAGGTTTAACATAGATAAATGCAAGGTTATGCACATGGGTAGGAAAAATCCATTCCATGATTACTTGTAAACGAAAAACTCTGGGTAAAAGTGACATGGAGAAGGACTTGGAAATCCTAGTGGACAGTAAACTTAATTGTGTCAGGCATAGTGCTGAGCGATTATTATCGACAAAGTTGAAATCGGCACAGTTTTTATGGTGATCGGATTTTTTAGATCATGCGATAATTTAGGTTAAAATCTGTGCATCATCTATTAAGATCGCGCCTTTTTCGGCACTTCCTGTAATTTTGGCGGCAGCAAATCAGATTACAGAATAGAGCAGGGTGAGATGTGTGTGCGACGTCATGACTGGGATGTGTATGGTTGCGATTGGCTGGAAAAATCACATGACCTCTGTGGGGGGTCAGCACAAAGGCAAGCACAGGCGCAAGGGTTTTAGTCCCAAAATAAAGATACGTTTATTTAACGTCCACTGGTTCAACACAAATTCAGCTTAGCTTCAGCATAAACAAACGGTACAACAGAAGCCCTTGTTCGGGAAAATAGCAGGTTTTAATTGCCCCCAATGGCAATGGCTAACCTTAGGTCCACAAGCTCACAGCTCGGCAGACAATTTTTGGGTTTGGTCAGAAACACCCCCTGACCTCCTACCCCATTTGCCTTTTTATATGGCGGGAAAGACCGGGGGCTGGGTATGGAGGGGCCCGTCCACCCAGCTCTTTGGGCAGCTCATTAAAAAACCCGACCCGATAAAAGCAAAAACTGTCAGCAGCACTAACTGTTGTGAATCAAAAAAAAATGGGTTTTTTATATCCCCGGGGCCACCACCCGGTGATAAAAAACCCCCCGTTTTGGCGGTACCTTGCCCCTTTTAATTCCCCCCCCCCCCCCTTGCCCAAAGCCGAGGGGTTGGGCACCTTATGCCCCCATACAGTGACCCTTGACAGGGCTTGGCTTGGATGCTTTTTTTCCCGGCCTGTTTTAAAAAAAATCAAAAAATTTTGTAGTGCTAAAAACCCCTAGTGACCCGGGGCATTTTTCCCCTTTTTCTCTCGCATCCTTTTTAAAGGGGTGCGTGGTCTACACCAGCTTAAACCCCCTACAAAGGGGTATCCCTCAATGAACCCGGGGCCCCTTGATGGAAAACCTTTTTCTCTATTTAAGTGTTTTTCTCACTGGGACAATTAGGGTCAGATATACAATGGGGGTTCTTTCCCCATTTATTTCTTGTGACATGACCCCCCCACCCTACCCCCGATGCCTGTCTGTAAAATAAATGGTTGGCAAAATCGGGGGCCACCAAACCTGGCTGTTTCAGAGAGCTTGCTTTAGGCCCTAAAAAGTGCTTGCCTTGGGGGCCCAATTTTACCCCCCGACTTTGTCCCCTTCGTGAGGTCGTCAAGGGTGCTGCAATTCAGCAAAATTTTTGGGAGAACCTTCGTATATCCCACTATACCCAAAAACCCCCCGACCTGTTTTTTTGAGGGGGGCTGGGGCCCAATTCTGGATCGCCCTCCCCTTTGTTTTTTTGGGGGCTTTTTCTGCCCCTTCCCCATTAAAACCCCAGGTATCTGGTTCCCTCCAAACCCATGGAACTTTGTTGGGTTTATAGTGAACCCAGCCTCCCTTAGGGCATCCAAACTGTTGTATTTAGGCAGATGACTCGCCCAGTCTCTGCAAAATGACGTGTTGTCCAGGTAACAGCTGCATACTTCTATGTGGACGCAATATAGGTCCTGGCCCTCTGGAACGTGCTGGCGCCCCTGAAACCCCAAACGGATCCGCACATACTGGTAGGCCCTTTGGGTGTGGAGAAACCCTTTTTTTTCCCCCTGGCTTTTAGCAGGGGATTTGCCGTCCTTTTGTTGGTCTGGGGTGGTCATTAGCGGCGGCCCCTAGCCTTCAATCAGTTCGTCTACCGGGGAAAGGGTAGGCATCGAACTTAGCCCCACTTCATTAAAGTTTAAGAATCTTGCAAAACCCCCATTCCCCTTTTGGTTTTTGGTACCAAACTATTGGGGAACCCACCCCCTTTTGGACCCTCTATTACCCAAAATCTAAACCGCTTCACCCATTGGCCATATTTCCGGCGGGCTTCGGATCAATGGGTTTCACAGTACCAAACATGGGTTCTCGGAACCTGGTCAATACCTTTAAACTCCCCCCCTGGCACCTTGAAAACAGCCCCTGTTAGTTGCAACAACCCCCTACATTGTTGTTTCGGGGAAGGTGAAAGGGTCCCACAATTTGTCCCACAGTATTGGGCCGGGTGGGCCACTACACGGGTTCTGGGGGGGATCTCTTTTTCCCCAGGGTTTGAGCAAATTCCAGGGTATATCTCAGGGGCTTTCTCCTACAGGTTGGTGTACGCGGTAATTTGAGTCACCCACCTTCTCCACCACCTCGTAGGGACCCGCCATTTTGCAAATTTTGCTCTTTAAGGGGTACCAACACAAGTCCGATCCCCCTTTGACTCTGGATTCTGGCTGCCCATTTTTAAACCCGGGATGTCCCTCTTGGGCCCAGTAGATCTCTCTTACATGGCTGACTTTAGATAGCCTACCCTCTTGGCCAAATGTTCGATGACATTTTGTATGGGTGGTTTCACTTCCCAGGTTCCTTCGCGATGTCAAGTAAAACCCCTGGGGTGTCCCCCGTAAACAAAAGAAAAAAAAGGAGAACCCAGTAGACGCTTGTGGCACCCCCCGATGGAAAATAACAAGTAGGGCAAAAAAACATCCAGTCACGCCCCCCGTCTACCCCCTTTCCTTAACAAAATTTTTAAGGTTTATTAAACTTTCAAAAAACCCATCGGTTGAGGGTTTAAACCGAGGTGCGCAACTGTTTAATTTTTGGGAAATTTTACAAGGCCCCTCATCACCTTGAAAAAAACGGTGTCCCTTGGGTCCGTCAAAAATTTGGGTAGCCCTGTTTGGGGAATATAAAAAACACTTCCCTTGGCAAGGGTTTTAGATGGGGTATTTCTCAGGGCCCCGCTTCTGGGTCCCGGTCGCGTAACCATGATACCGAATTTTGGTCCCCTTTTAGGGGATTGACCAGAGGACCCCCAAATCCTGGCAATCCTTTAAACGGGCTTCTATAATTGGTAAGGGCACCAAGGGGGCTCGAAAGTGGGGCCCCCCGGGGTTTCCCGGGGGACTGGGGGACATGACTGGCAAAACTCTTTTTTCCCTTGAAACACCCGGCCAGTAGAACCTTTGCAACACCGCCCCGGGGTTTTTGTCCCCCCCAAGGTGACCACCCAAAATGTGAATGGGCCAGGTCTGAACCATCGTCGTAACCCCTTTACAAGAGTGCTCTATTCCCTCACCCCTGCCCTTGGGGCCCTCGGTATAATAAATTATTAAATTTACTGAAAAATGGGGTACCCGCTCGTTGCCCCGGTTCTTGGGGAACACCTTGTACCGTGCCCTGTCAAATGCCCCTTTTAAATTTAAAACCCCTGAGCGGGGCTTTCCCAAAAATTACCCCGGGGACCCCCCAAGTCGGTTTTCCCGGGTTAGGGGTTGGCCCCTCTTCCTCCGATTCCCCCCCAAAACACAGAGGGAATTTATCAGGGGGTTTTAGCCCCTAATTCCTGGAGCCTCTTGGTGTGGGGGATGGTTAGGCGGCTCGGACTTGGCCCATAGGTCCCAGAACAAGGGAAAGTCCCGACCCACAATAAAAGGGGTGCAAAAGTGGTGAAACCCCACGGGGTGTGATAGGTGTCCCCCCTTCCAATGTCCACTTAGCCACAGGTAATGCTTGGGTCGTATGGATACACACCCCCCAACCTTTTCCCCGGGATAAAACATGTGGGAGTGTGGCCCTCAGCAGGGCACCCAAAATCCCTGGCAGGGTCCATACTAAGTGCCATTTTAAGGAGCTTGGACACCTGGGGGCCCTCTCCTTGGGGTGGGATAGGTACAGAAGGGGGGCAAAACCCGAGCACGCCGGCCTATAGCGCATCCATAGGCTCGTGGACTCGGGGCACGGGGGCTTGTACCGTGGTTCTGGCATCTCCCGCAGATGAGTCCCGGCCAGGGCCCCTTGACCTAGGGGTCCCCGCCCCCCACTTTGGGGCGCGCCCCACATGGCCCTGGGTCCCCTTTTTGGGGCTTCACACCCCTCCCGGCACCCCAGTACTGGACTCGGTCTCCCCCCACCACTCAGGGAGGCCCCGGGCCCCAAAAAGTCGCTAACCCGACGAGCTCGTCCCCATTTGGGGATCCCCCCGTCCACCCCCATGAAGGGCCTGGGAGCGAGTGTACGAAACCCGTCATGAAGACCCCCTCGACCATTTTGGGAGGAGTGCGGACTCTGGATAAGCCAATTTTGGACGGATGAAACAGGTCGAACATTGGGGTCTTGTTGGTTATCCCTTGCTGTTCCCCCGCGAGCACCCGTTGCCGCCGGACGGGCCAGGTTACTCCCAGCCCCAAAAATTTCCGCCTTGGCTTCGCATATTCTTTGGCGTCCCCCCAGCGTCAAAACAAAATAGGCCTTCTGTGGTGCCGGGGAGGAAGGGGGTAGGACCCCCGGCCCACTCCCGGAGGTAATTTTCCGGTAGCTACCCTCTCAAACACCGTCATGTAGGCCTCGACGTCGTCCTCTGGGTCATTTTTTGTAAACCCTGGTACATTCTCTGGCGTTGCGGTTTCCCCTGGCGTTGGGGTGGCCTCGACTTCTCTGGCTCTGACCGACGTGGGAACCCGCCATTTGTTGGAGAAGAGCTTGTTGGTTTCTTTGCTGACTTCACCGCTCCCTGTGGCTTGCTTTGCTGTGCTTGGGCCGGACCCGATGTTTGATGCTCCCCATGCTCTCAATGGTTTTTTAACCCTGTTCTGCTTTACCCCGGGAAAGCACTCTTTTTTTCAGGGGTGGTTTCCCGCATCCAGCACCTTGGGGGGGTGGCACAAAGGGAAGCACGGGGCAAGGGTTTAGTCCCCAAAAAAAAGATACGTTTTTTTTAACGTCCCCGGTTAACAATTCAGCTTAGCTTTGCATAAACAAACGGGTACAAAAAGAAAGTCCTTGCTTCAGGTAAATGCAGGATTATAGCTCCCAAAGGAATGCATACTTCGGTCCACCCCGCCCCCCAGCTCAGGCAGTACAAAGTTCCTGGTTTTAGGTCCGAAAACACCCCCTGACCCCCTACACCAGTGCCTTTTTTTTTGGTGGGAGACCTGGGTGGTTATTGGAGCGGGGCCCTCCCACCCAGACTCTTGGGCCGCTCCATAAAAAACCCGACCCGGATACAAAGCAACAACTGTCGCGATAACTGTTTCTGGCATAAGATAAAAGGGTTTTTTTATCACGAGGCCGCCACCCCGGTGTAAATACCTCTGTCTATGCGGGTTTCCCCCCACCCTTCTCAACCCCTTTTTAAAAAGAACAGCGTTTCCCGTTCAGCCTTTTATGTCTCTCAGTGTCTCAGAGCAGAAGGGGTGCCTTTTGGTCCAAAAGCTCAGCGAAATTATTTTATTTTTCCACGGAAACCTCTACTTTAGCTGTGATCTTACAATTTAGTTAGATTAAGATTGGAAAATTTTAATAGTTAGTGTGTTGAGCGATTGCGTGGGTATCGAGATCGATCGATAGTGATAGTCGGCCCCTATGTAAGGTTTTTCGATAGTGAGATCGTTTTTCCCCATGACCATTAAAATCCCTTGGGAGAGCAAAAACACCTTTATTATTCCCAAAACAAGGGTTTGGGGAAGCGAAAAAATTAACATCCACAACGTCAAATGGATCGTGAAAATCTTAGGAAAAACTTAAAGGGTTTTAAAGTCACAGAAAAAAAATCACAGACCATTTTTCACCCCCGTTTGTACCACACCTACCCTTAAAACCCGCATACCCACAAAAATTTAAAAAAATGCCCGAAGGCAGTATATTGAACCATCATTTACTTGAATGGACATTGATATACCGTCCCAGGGCCCCAGCATAGCCCCCAAACTGATGACCCCCACTTTAAAAAAAGCCCGGAAAAAAAAGTCTTTTTTACCACCTTTTTTGTTGAAAATGGACATTGACTATACCGTCCTGGGCCACAGCAGAGCCCCAAACCGCATGACCCCACATTTAAAAAGTGCCAGAAAAAAGGGTCTTTCAACCACCATTTAATTTCACTGGACATTGACTTTATAACCTGTCCTGGGCCACAGCATGAGCCCCAAACCTGCATGACCCCACATTTAAAAAGTGCCGGAAAAAGGAGTTTTCCAACACATTTGTAGTTTCACTGGACATTGGACTATAACTGTCCTGGGCCACAGCATGAGCCCCAACCTGCATGACCCCCACATTTAAAAAAGTGCCGGAAAAGGAGGCTTTCAACCACCATTTTAGTTTCACTCGGTCATTGGACTATACCTGTCCTGGGCACACAGCATGAGGCCCCAAACCTGCATGAACCACACATTACAAAAAGTGCCGGAAAAATAGGAGGCTTTCAACCACCATTTTAGTTTCAATGGACATTGGACTATACCGTCCTGGGCCACAGCATGAGAACCCTAAACTCGCATGACCCCACATTTAAAAAGTGCCGGAAAAAAGGAGTCTTTCAACCTCCATTTTTAGATGAACCTGGACATTGGACTATACTGTCCTGGCCCCCGCATGAGCCCCAAAATTGCTGACCCCCACATTTAAAAAGTGCCGGGTTAAAAAAGAGTACTTTTCAACACCATTTTACGTTTCACATGGACATTGACTCATTACCTGTCCTGAGGACACAGCATGAGCCCCAAACCTGCATGAGCCCCCAACATTTAAAAGTGCCAGAAAAAAGGAGATCTTTCAATCCACCATTTTGTTTCACTGGACATTGACTATACTGTCCGGGCACAGCATGAGCCCCAACTGCATGACCCCACATTTAAAAATGTGCCGGAAAAAAGGAGTCTTTAAACCACCATTTTTAGTTTTCACTGGACATTGATTTACCTGCCTGGGGCCACAGCATGAGCCCCCAAACCTGCATGACCCCACATTTAACAAAGTGCCAGAAAAGGAGTCATTTCAACCCACCATTTTAGTTTCAACTGGAAATTTGACTTATACCTGTCCTGGGCCACAGCATGAGCCCAAACCTGCTCATGACCCCCACATTTAAAAAGTGCGGAAAAGGAAGCTTTCAACCACCATTTTAGATGAACTGGACATTTTACTATACTGTCCTGGGCCAACAGCATGAAGACCTAAACCTGCATGACCCCCTCATTTAAAAAGTGCCGGAAAAAAGGGAGTCTTTCAACCACCATTTTAGTTTCACTGGACATTGACTATAATGTCTGGGCCACAGCATGAGCCCCAAAAAAAAAATATACCCCACCCTCCCCCCTTTTTTGCATGACCCCCACATTTAAAAAGTGCCAGAAAAAAGGAGGGTCTTTCAACCACCATTTTAGTTTCACTGGAAATGACTATCCTGTCCTGGGCCACAGGAATGTAGCCCCATCCTGTTGACCACACATTTAAAAATGTCGCGGAAAAAGGGTCTTTCAACCCCATTTTAGTTTCAATGGACATGTTATTCCTGTCCTGGGCCACAGCATGAGCCCCCAAAACCTGCATGACCCCCACATTTATAAAGTGCCGGAAAAAAAGGGTGTCTTTCAATCACCACCATTTAGTTTCACTGGACATTGACTACTTACCTGCCTGGGCCACAAGCTTTGAGCCCCAAATCCTGCATGACCCCACAGTTTAACAAAGTTCCCGGAAAAAAGGAGTCTTTCAACCACCATTTTAGTTGAATGGACATTGACTATACCTGTCCTGGGCCATAGCATGAGCCCCAAACCTGCCGGGAGATATGACTCCCCACAATGAAAAAGTGCCGGAAAAAGGAGTCTTTCAATCCACATTTGTTTCAATGGGACATTGATTTACCTGTCAGGGCACAGCATCGAGCCACTATCCTGCATAACCCCCACATTTAAAAAGTGCCGAAAAAAGGAGTCTTTCAACCACCAATTTTAGTTCACTGGACATTGACTATACCTGTCTGGGCACAGCATGAGCCCAAACCTGCATGGACCCCCACATTTAAAACAAGTGCGGAAAAAGGAGTCTTTAACCACTTTTAGTTTACTGGACATTGACTATTACATGTTCTGGGCCACAGCCATGAGCCCCCAAACCTGCATGACCCCCACCATTAAAAAAGTGCCAGGAAAAAGGAGTCTTTCAACCACCATTTTAGTTTCCACTGGACCATTGACTCATACCTGTACTGGGACACAGCATGAGCCCCAAACCTGCATGACCCCACATTTTTAAAAAATGCCGGAAAAAGGAGTCTTTCAACCCCCATTTTTTGTTGAAAATGGACATTGACTTACCTGTCCTGGGCCACAGCATGAGCCCAAACCTGCATTTACCCCCACATTTAAAAAGTGCCGGAAAAAAGGAGTCTTTCAACCCCCATTTTAGTTTCACTGGCATTGACTATACCCGTCCCGGGCCACAGGGATGAGCCCCAACCTGC
>JAODAL010052713.1:0-25791 GCA_025379985.1 Phyllomedusa bahiana
CTCACATTGGCCCCAGGGTAAAAGAATCTTTCATGGGTTGTGGATGATAACTCTCATGTCTGAGCAAATTATTTCTGTCAGTAGTTTTTACAAACAAATCAGTCTTAATGGTACCATTTTCAAGAATTACTAGAGTATCCAAAAATTGTAACTCACTAGGAGATGTTACTTTAGTAAAAGACAAAGAGGATTCACAATTATTTAGATACTCAAAAAATGTCTCCAATGACGTCTCAATCCCTGTCCAGATGACAAATACGTCATCTATGAAACGCCACCAACAAAGGATGTGCTTCCAAAATGCTAAACAATAAATCCATTTTTGTTCAAAATCAGCCATATAGATGTTCGCATATGTGGGGGCTACATTGGACCCCATGGCTGTACCTCTTTTCTGTAAATAAAAGTCGTCCCCAAAAAGAAAATAATTCTTCCTGAGGATGACCTCCAAAAGATCCAATGCAAAACGTGAGCAATCCGTAGCACATCCTTCGTTGTTTAGTGCCATCTCCACAGCCCTAATCCCTGCATCATGCTCAATCGAAGTATATAGGGATACCACATCGAATTATACCAAAATACAATTCTCCGGTATTTGTAAAGTATTCAATTTAAACAAGAAATCAGAAGTATCCCTAATATATGAGGGCGCTGTGGTGGCCAGATTCCGCAAAAATCTATCAAGAAAAATGGAGATAGTATTGAAAATAGAGCCCATGCCCGACACTATGGGCCTACCTGGAGGATCTTGTAAATTTTTATGGATCTTGGGCAGTGTGTACAATACCGGGGTAATTGGAGAATTAACCTTCAGATAATCGCCCAATTTGGCATCAATTATGCCTACACAAAGGGCCTCAACAATAATATTGTTAATTTGCCTCATGATCTCAAACTTAGGATCCCTCTCCAATTTTTCATATATCTCCAAATCTCCTAATTGTCGCAAAATTTCTGCCTCGTACTTACAGGTATCCATGACCACCACAGCGTCCCCCTTGTCTGCTGATTTGATTGTAATGTCACGATCAGTCATAAGATTTTTAAGAGCCTTAATTTCCTGTGAAGATAAATTATTATGGTTAGATGTTACAGCATTATTCCTCAATACTTCAATCTTTTTAGTAACCATCTGTATGTAAGCCTCAACACAATGGTTATTGCGGGGTGGTTGAAATCCACTCTTTATAATCAAGTTAAAATCTTTGAACCGCAATAAACCATCAATACATCTCTCTGCAGTACCCACCATATCCTCTGATGCAAAATATGCCTTAAGACGTAATTTCCGATAAAATTGTTGTAAATCACATTCCAAATGGAATCAATCGATCTTACTATTGGGTACAAAGGATAAACCACGATTCAAAACCTTCAAAACTTTAGATGAAATATTCACCACCAAGTCCTCTGATTTTTCCTCGTTGTTCGGCCTCTCACCACATCCTGTTTCGGGAAAACTCCGGATTTTCTTCTGCCATCGGCGGTGTTTACGACCTCCCCTCCTTGATTTCCACCTTTTCTGTGATCTAAAAAATCAAGCTTATTGGATTCATCAGTAGAATCGGATTCACATTTTGTAAAGCCAAAATTAGGTTGTCCCGACTTTTTATAGAACCTTCTTCTATTAAAGTTCTGTCCCGTTTGTAATCTTTGCCATAGATTTTACCCGTCTGATAGTCTTCAAGGTCTCGATGCCACTTATCTCTCTTAACCCTCTCGATCACACTCCGATGTCTCATCAACCTCTGGGTCAACTTCTCCAAAAAGACAGAAAACTCGTTACCAGGCAACAATGATTTTAACTGTTCCTCCATTTTAGACACTTCTATTTTGACCAGAGCAAGTTCCTTCTGTAGGTATTCAACATTCAATAGGATGATCTCAGAAGCATACTTATTATTGATAGATTCAAAACGTTTACAAAATATATTATCCCCTAGAAAAAAATTAGGACGTAAAGTAGATCTCATGCCTCTGGGGATTCTCTGTGCTTTAAAATATTCAAGAAGAGTATTAACCCCTTAAGGACCTTGGGCGTATGAGTACGTCCCAGGGCCGCTAAGAGGCTTTACAGGGGATCGCTCCGCGACCCCCCCGCACAGCCGCCGGTGTAAGCGGCAAATCGCTGCTAACACCCGGCAGTAACAGCGCCGGCGGGTGGCTCCGCCCGCTGGCGCTGTTTTACCCATCAGGCGCTGCGGCAAAGATGGCCGCGGCGTCTGAATTATCGCCGATTGGTGCCGCGCACCGATCGGTGCGGTGATCGGCATAAGCGCAGCTATGCTGCGCCGATCCGATCACCGGGCATTGTGGTGGGGAGCCGTGGGAAGGCTCCTGTCACTTACCGTGCCCGGTTTTGCCCCACTTCCGTCCGCAGACAGAAGTGGGGAAACCGCCATCTTTGTACACCCTAATGCATTGCCTATGCAATGCATTAGGTTGTATTAACAATCGCGCCACCTAGTGGTCAAGTACCACAGGTGGCCTCAAAGTTACATTAAAAAAAAAAAAAAAAAAGTTTTAAAGTACAAAAAAAAAAGTATTAAAAGTTCAAATCACCCCCCCTTTCACCATTTTACAAATAAAACCATTCAAATAATAAAAAAGTTACACATATTTGGTATCACCGCGTCCGAGAAAGTCCGATCTATAAAAATATAACATCATTTATCCCGTACGCAGAACACCGTAGAAGAAAAAAAATTCCAAACGCCAAAATTGCGTTTTTTGGTCATTTTATGGGCACTCAAAAAATGGAATAAAAATGATCAAAAAAGTCGCATGCATTCCAAACTGCTAGCGTTAAAAAGTACTATTCAGCCCGCAAAAAATGCCCCCTCACTGACGTCCGTAGGTGTTAGTACAAAAAAGTTATTGGTCGCACAAAATGGCGCCGTGCCACAAATTTCAAAAATAGAAAATGTTTGGAATTTTTTTACTGTACCAAAACATAACGGAAACCCTACATGTTTGGTATTGCCGGATGCGTAACAACCTGAAGAATACAGATAACACATTATATTTACCGAAGATTGAACGCCATAAAAGCAAAACCCCCGCAAACATGGCGAAAATAAATTTTGTTTCACAATTTGTCCCACTTGGAATTTTTTGGGGTTTTCCCCCAGTATATCTATAGTAAGTGAATAACACCATTAGAAAGTACATCTTGTCCCGCAAAATAAAAGCCCTCATGTGCCCTATATAGGTGGAAAAATAAAGGAGTTATGGCTTTCAGAAGGCGAGGAGGGAAAAACGAACGTGTCACCCAAAAAAAACGCCGGGTCCTTAAGGGGTTAATGTGTAATTCCACTGTAATCAATCTCTTCTATTCCTGTTCATAACGCCTTTTGACCATAATGACCGATGGGGCACTTAAGAATGATGTATCCCCTTTCATGGCCATACATTTCTCTATGTCATCGTCTGTATAGGTGTATGTACTCACATTTACTAGATTCAGTCCTGCTGCACCTGTGGACACATCCGGTCCATTTCCAATGCCAGGTGGATTGCCTGATGGATTTAGGGCAATTCTTTGTTCAATAATGTCCCTCGTGCTCGCTCCTTGGGCTCCAAATATTGTCAAAAAAATCCAAAATAGGAACAGCACCGAATATTCCACCAATAATAGGCTAAGATGCAAAGTACTTCCCAAGGGTAAGTGAGCCCTTACTCACCATAGGTCCCAAAAAATAGCAAATGGACGACAGTATTTATAAGCAGGAATCTTGTTTATTCCATAGTGAGCAACACCAAAGCTTTGCAACGTTTCACCCCAATATGGGGCCCTTTTTTCAAGCAGCATAAATCCAAAGTGAAAAAGTAAAACCATATAAGCGGGACGCTGCGATTTTGTGATTGCATCCATTGCTGGGACATCCCTGCTAGAATGGAAAGTTGGTAGGGTTAATTTGACTTGTCAATCATTTAAATTAACCTATCATTTGTAGACACACAACTGTTTTATAAATTGTACACTAATGTTATTGGTATCATTGGGGGGAATAGTGTATGGGGGTTTTTGTATTTGCTTAATGGTTGTACTATTGCACTTTGGATTTATGCTGCTTGAAAAAGGCCACATGTTGGGCTGAAACGTTGCAAAGCTTTGGTGTTGCAAACTATGCAATAAACAAGATTCCTGCTTTTAAATGCTGTCGTCCATTTGCTATTTTTTGGTGTAGGAGGGGTGTCTGCACTGCCGGCTGGGAGCAGCTTCATGACTATAAGCTGCCCCTCTTTCCCCACAGTGTCTTCCGAGACCTTGGATGACTGAGGGCTGCACTGCAAACAAGTGTGTGTATGTGATTGTTTTGTATAGATGTGTGTGTGTGTGTGTATAGGGTTGTGACTGTATGTAAAGATGTGTGTGTCTGTAATGTGTGTGTATGAATATATATCTGTGTGTGTAGATTTGTGTATGTATATATGTGTGTCTTGGTATCTGTGATGTATGTATGTAATATCTACATAAGTGACCAGTATTCAATGCAGGGTGAAGAGGGTGAAGCTCCCACAATAAAAACATGAAGTAAAATTTATTGTGTAAACAAAGGATTACAGTCCACTAATATCAGCGTGTGAGTGGCATGTGCAGGATGTGTCTGGCGTTTGCGGGATGTGCATGGCGTGTGCAGGATGTGCATGGTGTGTGACCGGCATGTGCGGGATGTGCATGGGATGTGACCGACATGTTTGGGATGTTGATGGTGTATGACCGGCGTGTGCGGGAGGTGCATGGCGTGTGACCGGCGTGTGCGGGATGTGTCTGGCGTGTGACCGGCGTGTGCAGGATGTGTCTGGTGTGTGAGTGGCATGTGTGGGATGCGTCTGGCGTGCAGTGGCGTGTGTGGGAAGTGTCTGGCGTGCGAGTGGTGTGTGCGGGATGTGTCTGGCGTGCGAGTGGCCTGTGTGGAATGTCTCTGGCGTGTGACCGGCATGTGCGGGATGTGTCTGGTGTGCGAGTTACGTGTGCTGGATGTTTCTGGCGTGCAAGTGGCATGTGCAGGATGTTTCTGCCGTGCGAGTGCTGTGTGCGGGATGTGTCTGGCGTGCGAGTGGTGTGTGCGGGATGTGTCTAGAATGCAAGTGGCGTATGTGGGATGTGCCTGGCGTGCGAGTGGCATGTGCGGGATGTGTCTGGCGTGCGAGTGGCGTGTGCGGGATGTGTCTGGGGCACGAGTGGCGTGTGCGATATGTGTCTGGGGCGCGAGTGGCGTGTGTGGGATGTGTTTCACGTGCGAGTGGCGTGTGTGGGATGTGTCTGGCGTGTGAGGGATGTGTCTGGGGCACGAGTGGCGTGTGCGGTATGTGTCTAGCGTGCAAGTGGCATGTGCAGGATGTCTGGCATGTGACCGGCGTGTGTGGGATGTGTCTGGCGTGCGAGTCGCATGTGCGGGATGTGTCTAGTGTGCGAGTGGTGTGTGCGGGATGTGTCTGGCGTGCGAGTGGTGTGTGCAGGATGTGTCTAGCGTGCAAGTGGCGTATGCGGGATGTGCCTGGCGTGCGAGTGGCATGTGCGGGATGTGTCTGGCGTGCGAATGGTGTGTGCCGGATGTATCTAGCGTGCTAGTGGCTTATGCGGGATGTGTCTGGCGTGCGAGTGGCTTGTGCTTGATGTGTCTGGGGTGCGAGTGGCGTGTGCGGGATGTGTCTGGCGTGCGAGTGGTGTGTGCGGGATGTGTCTGGCGTGCTTGTGCCTTGTGCGGGTTGTTCATGGGCGCGAGTGTCGTGTGCGGGTTGTGTTTGGCGCGCGAGTGGCGTGTGTGGGATGTGTCTGGCGTGTGCGGGATGTGTCTGGTGAACGAGTTGGGTGAGTGGGATGTGTCTGGCATGCAAGTGGCATGTGCAGGATGTCTAGCGTGTGACCGGCGTGTGTGGGATGTGTCTGGCGTGCGAGTAGCATGTGCAGGATGTGTCTAGTGTGCGAGTGATGTCTGCGGGATGTGTCTGGCGTGCGAGTGGTGTGCGAGATGTGTCTGGCGTGCGAGTGGTGTGTGTGGGATGTGTCTGGCGAGCGAGTGGCGTGTGTGGGATGTGTCTGGCGTGCGAGTGGCGTGTGCGGGATGTGTCTGGTGCGCGAGTGGCGTGTGCGGGATGTGTTTGGTGCGGGAGTGGCGTGTGTGGGGTGTGTCTGGCGTGTGCGGGATGTGCCTGGTGTACACTATTTTTTCCGTTATTCTTGACAGAACATGTGATAAGTTAATTTTTGTTTTACAGACCGGGAGGGGGGCACCATTGAAAAGTTTGCTATGGGGCCCTTCCATTTCTAGTTACGCCCCTGATCCTGTATTATACTCCGGAGCAGCACTCACTTTTCTGCTGGTGCAGTCACTGTGTACATACATTACTTATCCTGTACTGATCCTGAGTTACATCCTGTATTATACTCCAGAGCTGCACTCACTATTCTGCTGGTGTGGTCACTGTACATACATTACTTGTCCTGTACTGATCCTGAGTAACATCCTGTTTATACTCCAGCGCTGCGCTCACTATTCTGCTGGTGCAGTCACTGTGTACATGCATTACTTATCCTGTACTGACCCTGAGTTAAATCCTATATTATACTCCAGAACTGCACTCACTGTTCATCTGGTTAAGTCTTGGTGTATATACATTACATTGCAATCAACGAATATGATTAGTAACGGCAATGGTGTCCATGTTGGTGTCCAGCCAGCTTTCCTCGAAACAGATATACATAAGCAGCAGAAGATTAGCAGTGACCATTGAGCCTGTGCTTGGGCTGTGAAGGTTTCCTCTGCATTTTTACTGACCTAGGAAATATTTAATGGCTTGGCTTTTCCTGGGGAAGTTGTGAGCGTTGGAGGAAGTGTGTCTGCTTCCATCACCTTCCACTAGGTGGTCACAGACCCTAGAATTAACCTGTGAGTCAGGAACTCCGACACCTTGGGCTCCATCTACAAAGCCATCGACATTTCAACTTTTCACACTCATTTTATCTACTTTTGTCTTCTTACCGCCGCTCGCCAACCTTCCATCTCCAGTGTCTCACTGCTGTTAGAATATTTCTTGCTTCCTTCTCATCCCCTTAAAGGGTTGGTTCAGGATGAGAAAAACCTGGCTGCTTTTGTAAAGCTCTGGTCTATCCATGGTGGGATTCCAAAGCCTTCTGTCACTATAGAATCCAAAGTGCTTGTCCCAGTCCACAAGGGGCAGGACAACTTCGAAAAATTTGAGACGCCATTTCCACTCCAAAATTTTACATGAACATTTTTTTCTTAATTAATTAGGGGTAGTAAGATATCCCTCCAGGTGTATGGGTGATGTATACATAGACGGGGTGAGTCAAAAATCCAAGGACCCCCTTTTATTTTAGGAACAAAAAGGAAAATAACACATCTAAATACCTCAGCAAGTAATGAATGAGCCTATCTGGATAAAGCCTATCTTTTAGGCTATATCCGGAACATGACTGCCATCTTGAAAGCCGCCATATTGGATTGAGGGCGAGTTTTTCCAGTGGGAAGGTGGTCATGTAACCTATCAATGAAGACCAGAATTGTCTCAGAAATCGATTGCCGCAATCAAAAGTTATCAACACAGAAACGTAACATAACAATTGGATCCAGCGCCTTCAGCTCTGTATTCAGCACCAAAGACAACACATGGAACATGTCACATAGCTGCTGCTGTTGTTGTAATTTTCTGTGTTGATAACTTTTGAACCACAAGAGATTTAGCAAATTTGATTGTGGCAATTGATTTCTGAGACAATTCTGGTCTTCTTTGACATGCTACATGACCACCTTCCCATTGGAAAACTTGCCCTTGATCCAATATGGTGGCTTTCAAGATGGTGGCCATGTTCCGGTCATAACCTAAAAGATAGGCCTTCTCACCCACTACTTGCTGGGTATTCAGAGAGGTAATTTTCCCATTCATAGCCGAAATAAAATTTGTCCAGGGGCTTTGACCTGTATTTCTCGAAGCAAAGATCTAAACATCTTGGTCAACTCTTGACCTTTATCAATGGAATATCTGGATAATGAGGACAATGATGTCCTGATTGGATATTGTCCAGGGGGCGCTGTCACCCTAATCCAGAAAGAGATATTCCATTGATAAAGATCAAGAGTTGACCAAGTTGTTGGGATCTCTGTCAACATTCTGTATTGTTTTGAGAAATATATGTATACATCATCCAGACACTTGGAGGGAATTTTTTTACTAACCCTGATTAATAAAGAATATTTTTTTCATGTGAAATATTGGAGTGGAAGTTATCCGTGGTGAGACAGCAAAGTGGCAAATATTATGGATTTAACGGGTTTTCTCACTATGCATCAAGGAGCCACAGCTAGCTTCAAACTCACACTTCCTGTTTAGGATGGGGATGGTTCTACAGCTTCACTCACACTTTCTGGTCAGGCTGTGGGCGGTTCTACAGCTTCAGGCTTCCACTTCCTGTTAAGGCTGCATTCAGTTCTACAGCTTCAGGCTCCCACTTCCTGTTCAAGCAGTGGGCGGTTTTACAGCTTCAGGCTCTCACTTCCTGTTCAGGCTGTGGATGGTTTTACTTGTTCAGACTCTCATTTCCTGTTCAGGCTGTGGGTGGTTCTACAGCTTCAGGCTCCCACTTCCTGTTCAGGCTGTGGGCAGTTCTACAGCTTCAGATTCACATTTCCTGGTCAGGCTGTGGGCAGTTCTACAGCTTCAGACCTCCACTTCCTGTGCAGGCTATGGACAGTTCTAAAGCTTCAGGCCCCCACTTCCTGCTCAGGTTTTGGGCAGTTCTAAAGCTTCAGGCCCCCACTTCCTGCTCAGGCTGTGGGCTGCTCTACAGCTTCAGGCTCCCACTTTCTGTTCAGGAAGTGAGCGGTTCTACAACTTCAGGCTCCTACTTCCTGTTCAGGCTGTGGGAGATTCTACAGCTTCAGGCTTCTACTTTCTGTTTAGGATTTGGGGGTTCTACAGCTTCAGGCTCCTACTTCCTGTTCAGGCTGTGGGAGGTTCTACAGCTTCAGGCTTCTACTTCCTGTTCAGGCTGTGGGAAATTCTACAGCTTTGGGATGTGAGGGCAAAATCAAAGGTCCAAAAACAAAACAGGCAAACAGCAAAAGCAGAAAACAGACATCACAAAACACACAGGGCCAGAGAAGCAATGCAGCAGGTAAGCCCTGCACCCGTCACCAAAAAACTCGGGGACTAGGGTAAAGGTTTAAATTTTGTAATGAGTTGAAAAAAAGGGGGCAGGGGGGCGGGTTTTGTCAAGTGCCCCTTAAAATGTTACCCGCTTTGGGCCCCGACTCTCCAAAGCAAAAACCCTGCCCGGGGCAAAAAAGGGAAGTTGCAGGTTTAAAGACACATACTTTATGTTGATAAAAGGGTTTAAAAGGATATTGAATGGGAAAGGGGTTTCCCGAGTAAACCCAAAAAGACTTGTCTTCTGCTATTTCCAATGGGGCTTGGTAAAAATTATTGGGGAAATTATTGGAAGATCCTTGGTACTCTGGTGGGTCATCCAACCCTTTTATGAGTTCATCAAGTGAGATGCAAAAATACCATCTAGCCATGTTACAGACAAGGCAAAAGAGGAGGACCATCTATTGGTTCTGGAAAAAATTAAAAAATTGGTTTAATTTTAAAGATGATTTACTACTTTTTTTTTCTGTTAAACTCTGGGCTTCCCCCCGCAATGTCCCTGATGGGTCATTTCCCCCGTAGGGTGTTGCTGTTTGCTCCCCCAAAAACCTTTTTTTTTTTTTGAAACTGTTAAAAAGGGCATTTTCTAATAAAATCTTTTGTTAGTCAAAATTTTAAAAAATTTTCCTTTGGGGGTTTTGGGGTAAGGGGAAAGGACAGGGGGGCCCCTTTTAAAGAATTTCGGTTAGGAAGGTTCACCTACCCAAAAGGTGCAGGGCATGGAGGGGTCCACCCCTGTAAAATAGGGTAGAGATGTTTCTCCTATGAAGAAAAATTGGGTTAGAGAGGGTTTTTCTATGAAGAACAATAAAAGGGCCAAAAGGGAAAGGGGTTTCTCCCCAAAAAAAATGGGGGAAAAATAAAAGGGGAGGGGGGTTTATCCTTTTGGGAAAAACTTTGGCTATGGGGTTTTTTTTGAAGAACATAGGGTAGGGGGGTTTCTCCCCATGAACAACATAGTGCGATGGTTTTTTCCATGGGGCGGGAAGGGCATGAAGGATGTATCAAGAAGGGGTTAAAAGGCTAGGAAAAGGGTTTCCCTCAATGAAGCAACAGGGTCAGAAAGGGTCCATTTATTAAAAAGCAGGGGAGTTAAAGGGCCCCCAAATTTTAGGGAAATTTAGGGTAGGGGGCTCCAAACTATGAAAATTTTTAGAATAGGGAAACGAAATTTTTAAAAGTTCGGGGGGGGAGGTTATATTTAAAAAATACAGCATAGGGAGGGGTTTTCCCCTTAAAAAATAAAACCATTAGGAGAGGGAGGTTTCAAGCTAAGAAGACTACAGGGTGAGAGGGTTTTACTCCTTAAGAGTGAGGGCTAGGAAAAATCCACCCTTAAGAAAAGGGGGGCAAGGAGGGTCCCCAACCCTGAAGAGGAAAAGGGCCAAAACCCCGGGGGCCCCCCCATGAAAAGAAATTTGGCAAGGAGGCTCCCCCCATGGAAAAGGGGTTAGGCAAGGAGGTTGTTCCCCCATGAAGATAACTAGAAAAAGGGGCTCCACCCCGGGCGGGAAAGATAAACCCTGAAAAAACAAAAAAGGACTTCCCAACATTGAAATAACAGGGAAAGGAGGCTCCCCCCATGAAGAAAATAGAAAGAAGGCCCCCCCTTTTTTAAAATTTTTTTTTGGAATTTTTTAAAAAATGAAGAAATAGGGAAAAGGGGGCTCCAACCCCTGAAAAGAACTTAACAAGGGGGGTTTCCCCCATAAAAAAAACTAAACAAAGAGGTTCCACCAAAGAAGGAATAGGCAAGGAGGCTTTCCCCTTTAAGAGAAATAGGGAAGGGGTTTTCAACCATGAAGATAACGAAAGAGGCCCAAAAAATGAAAAGAACAGGGGAAGGAAGGGCCCCCCAGGAAGAAAAAAATTTGGGAAGAAATCTTCCCAAACCCTGAAGTTAAAATTTAAAAAGGGGGGTTTAACCCCTGGAGAGGAAAATAGACCCAAAGGGGTATCCCCCCATGGAGGGGGAATGGCAAGGGGGCTCACCCATGGGGAGAACTAGGCAAGGAGGCTCCCAACCCCTGAAGAGGGTAGGCAAGGAGGGTTTTAACCCTGGAAAAAAGCTAGGCAAAAGGGGTCCACCCCTGAAGGAACTAGGAAGGAGGCTCCAACCCCTGAAGAGAACTGGGAAAGGGGTCCCTCCATTAAGAGAAAAAAAAAGGGAAGGAGGGTCCACCATGAAGGGAATAGGCAAAAAAGCTCCCCCCATGAAAGAAAAAAAATAGCAAGGAGACTCCAAACCCTTTGGGGAGAATAAAGCAATTAGACTCCACTCATGAAGATAACTAGACTAGGAGGCTCCAAGCATGAAGAGAAAGGGGGAAGGGGTCTCCCCCATTAAAATAACTTGATAATAGGCTCCCAACCCATGGGAAAATTTAATTTATAAAGGGGGTCCCCCCCTGGGGAGAACTAGACCAAAGGCTCCCCCCATGAAGAGAACAGGGGAAGGAGGCTCCCACCCCTGAAAAGGGAACTAGGCAAGGAGTCTTAAACCCAAAGAAGAGAACTATGCAAAGGGGGCTCCCAAACCCCTGAAAAGGCTAGGGGGAAAAAGGTCCAAACCCTTAAAGAGAAACTAGGAAGGGGGGCTCCACCATGAAAGAAATTGGCCAAAGGGGTCTTCAAACCCTGAAGATAACTAGGGCAAAGGGCTCCAACCCCTGAGGAACAAGGGGGGGGGCTCCACCCATTTTTGGGGGAAATTGCAAGGAGTCTCCAACCCTGAAAAGAAAAAAGATAAGAAGGCTCCACCCATGAAAAGAAAAGGGGCCCCAAAGGGGGAATTCCAAACCCTGGGGAAAAAACTAGGCGAAAAGGAAAAGGCTAAAAGGAGATTTGGGCAAAAAGGGGGCTCCAAACCCTGAGAGAACTAGGCAAAAAAGGCTCCACCCATGAAGGGAAAAAAGGAAAGGGGCTTTCCCCCTGAAGAAAAATTCGAAAAGGGACTCCACCCCTGGAGAGAACTAAGCAATTTTTAATCCCCTAAAAGAAGGAAAATTTGGTTTTGGGGGGTTTCTTAAATGAAGAACTAGGGGAGGGGGGTTTCCCAATGAAGAACAATTTTGGGTAGGGGGGTTTATCCAAAGGAAAAAACATAGGCTATTGGGGGTTTATCTTATGAAAAAACATAGGGTAGGGGGGTTTTTCCCATGAAGAACATAAGCTAGCGTGTTTTTCCATGGGGCATTTCGGGGGATGAAGGGTGTATCAAGAAGGTTTAAAGGTAGGAAAAGGGTTTCCCTTTAAAAGAAGATCCCGGACCATGAAAAGAGGGTTTTGGCATGGAAATCTCCCCCCCAAGAAGGGAACTATGCAAGGGGTTTTCCCAACCCTGGAAAAGAAATCGTTAAAAAGGTTTCCCCCCTTGAAAAGAAATAGGGCAAGAAGGGTTCCCCCCCAGGGAAAAAAACCAGGGAAAAGGGGGGAAACCAACCCTGGAGAAAAAAAATAAAGGGAAGGAAAATCTCCAAACCCTTTAAGAAAAATGACAAGAAGATGAAGAGAATAGGACAAAAGGGGTATCCACCCATGAGAGAATAGGCAAGGAGGCCCAAAATGAAGAAAAATAGGCAAGGAGGGTCCCCCATGAAGGGAATAGGCAGGAGGCTCCACCCCTGAAAAGGGCTAGAAAGGAGAAACCCCCCCATGGAAAAGGGGAAATAGGCAAGGAGGCTCCAACCATAAGAAAATAGGGTAGGGGGGTTTTTCCAAAAGAAAACATTGGGCAGGGAGGTTTCTCCAATGAAGGGAAAATAGGGTTGGGAGGTTTATCCTATGAAGAAAATAGGCTATAGAGGTTTATTTTTTTGAAGAAAAATGGGTTTTGGGGGGTTTCTCCCATGAAGAAATACGCTAGCGGGTGTTTCTTCCCTGGGGGTACCGGGCATGAAAGGGTGTATCAAAAAGAGTACTGGCTAGGAAGGTTTTCCCTCAATGAAGCCCTTTCAGGGGCATGAAAGAGGATTTGGCATGGGGTCTCCCCCATGAAAAGACCCCAGGCAAAGAGGCTCCCCAAAGAAGAGAAATACGCCCAAAGGGACCCACCCATGGAGGAAATAGGGCAAGGAGGCTACACCCATGAAGAGAACTAAAGAAACCATGGGTCTCCACCCATTAAACTAAAGGGTAATAGAAGATTAAACTTTCCAACCTAGCAATATAGGTAAATGTCCCTTTTTCCTGGTTGTGGAATACAGATAGAAAAATGAGGTAAAATGCTTCTCACTGAGGATTTCCTAAACTTAGAGTTTTTAGAAGGACAAGGAATTAAAGAATGTTACATTCATACTTTCATGTATTTGTGAAGCTCTCAACACAGTGATCCTTGTATAATGGAACAAAAAAAAAAAATTAAATTTTAAAATTAAGCTAAACAATTCCATAATTGAGGGGACTTCTCTGAGTACAGAGTAGTAGCTTCGGTCCCACCAAAGTCCGGTGCTGACGTGCTCCAATACGACCCCCTCTATAGCTCTGCATAACCTGAATACCCCTCAAATCCTTAGGTCCTATACACCTCTGTTCATTAGTGTAGGAAAAACATCCGAAAAAATTGTATGTATCCCGTTCGACACGACCACCACTATCCTCTAAGTTTTCAAATTTATTTCTATTAAACAGGCTCAGCACCAAGTTAATGGGGTTAAAAAAAAGATGTAAAAGACCGTTGGATGGGAAAGAGTTCAATATTCTGATATAAGGTCAGAACATCTGGAAATGAAATATAAAGAATGATATCTATATATATAACCAATATTTTTTAAAATTTTGTTAAAAACTATTTTTTTAGAATTTTTGCCAATTTACAATTTCACATCCTATGAAATTAAAAAGGACATATAAAATCTTATTCTATTCGTGTTTTTTCAGTGAAGAGATGACTCCTGAATTGACCGGGAACCACTAACCTCACTGTGACTTACTACAGCATCTAGCTGCTTATCTGCATGTAGTCTCATTACAATTAGTAGTAATGACATTAATATGATCACTCCCATTGTGCTCCAAAGACAGGATAATACGATTACACTAGATCCAAAGGGCAATTACGAGCAATACTACCCACAGTTACGCGGCAAGTGCCCTTTATTTCCATGAAGTCCCATTACAAATGGTAAGTAATTACATAAATGATCGATGTCTATTGTTCTCTAGAACCGATATAATAAGATCAGACAATCCCACTGGGGCAATGGCAAAGCAAATGGCTAAACCACAATTTATTGCGCAGCCTGCTGCTTATCTGCATGTAGACTCATACAATAGTAGTTAATGACTTATTGAATCGCTCAATTGTTTCTCTAGACAGGATAGATAACATTATCTATATCGCAGAGCAAACGACAAAAACAATATATAACCACAAATTTTACTGCAAGTGCTGCTTATTTCCATGAAGCCTCGTTACACCAATGGTAAGTTATAGACAGTACACGGAAGCTCTATTGCTCTCCTAGACCGGGATAGATAAGATCAGTCCTTATGCTACAGTGCAATGGCAAGAACAATTGCTAAACCACAATTTATTGTGCAGCTCTCTTATCATGCATGTAGTCCTATTAACAAATAGTAGTAAAGACATAATGGTAACAAATCTGCATGTAGTTTTTCATATAGAAATAGTAGGTAATGAGACATTATGGTCACTCATTGCTCCTTCTAAACCCAGGTAAATATAACATTAGACTATAACCACAGGGCAAATGATAAAGAGTCCATTTACACTGACTGAATAATAGAGCTTTTCTCGCACTGTGGGAGTGGGTGTTCTCTTACACGTATACACAAGGCCTGTATGACGGCGTAGATTAAGTAGGTGACCGCCAAATAATCCACTCTTCCCAGGCAGGAAGGGTTGTGGCAGGAGGTATTCTAGTCGCTTGAAATTTTACTCTTGAAGAGAGGGGGGAGTGCGGGGCTGCAATATGTCTATTGCCTAGGAGCAGAATACCTTGAATACCCAGTCCCTGCTTATACTTCTCAGCTATATTGGCCAAAAAGGAGAAACGACAAGCCATCCTCACCGCTGTATCATAGTTTAAAAAAGTGGGGAAGTCAGAGTACTGCCAGGAAATCATACAAGGAACTTAAAGAAAAAATGAAAAATTTAAAAAAATCCATATAAGTATGTTGTATATTGCATCTCAATATGTGGATCGAGAAAAAATGTTGATGATAGTCGTACCCTTTAACAAAAATAAGAAGATCCCCTTCTCTGAAGTCAGGCGGCGCCCAATGTGATATTGAACTTTGCAGAGGTTTTCGATGTCTTATCTCTTGAAGATCGATGCAAATTATCAGACCGGCACATTTGTCACTCATACTTCTCGTCGATTCTGCTTCTTCAGACATGAAACGAGCGGGTCTTATCCGTCAATGTATCTCTGGTGCATCCTCACGGATATGAAGAACAGTCCTGCGGACGCTCGGACAGCTTTAATACAGCAGCGCTCAATCAAACAGGGCATCGGATAAAAAGCTAGCGAAAATGCAAGCTTGTCTGTTACTTTTTACAGACGGGATGACTAGATGTGGCAACCCTCAAAAAGTGAAACCCAAGATAAACCATACAAACCAGTTCTCACCAAAAATAGTCCTCCAAATTTTTTACCATACAAGAAGTCTTCTTCACACTTTTAAGTTCTAAACCCTTGGCACCAACTACAGTGAACTAGCGAACAAATTTGGCGAACGTAGTGAGTAATCCAGTAAGCCCTTACACATAATGCCGCGCACTGCCCAATCCAAGAATGGTACAAAACAACAAACGAACAAAAACCAACTCGTAAAAAATTTAATTTAAAAAAAAATTAATATTTACATATATAAACACTAAAAAAAATCAAACTACGTTCATTAAACAGCATTTAAACATGAAAAACATAAAATACTAAAAAAATTATAAACACATGTAATTTAATATAAATATATATAGTCCACACGCCAAAAAAATGGGACCAATACCTCCCTAGATGACACACGATAATAACCCGCTATACTATATCGGTGTTATAAATCACCCGAGTCGCGCCGACTGTTTTAAATACAGAACTGGTGCACATATAAACGCAGTAGCGGGCTTATATGAATTGAAAAATCTCACAAAATAGCGCACCTATCTTTGACACGAAGCCGCGCGCTACCTGCATGCGCGTACCCTCAATAATGCCTCTAACAGAAACAACAGGCGGGTTACAGCATAGCGGTTATATTCAAATGAGAGCACCACCAGCATGCGCAGGCTCTTACATAGCGACGTGAATGTAGGAACTACAACATGAACTTGAGACTATATGTTAACGAGGATAGCTACTCAAACAGTGGACTATATGTGAACGAGGAGACTACAACAGTGGGCTATATGTGAACGAGGGAGCTACAGCAGTGAGCTAAATATAAGTAAGGGGGTTACAGCAGGGTCTATAATGATATGAAGAGGCTAAGCATGGGCTATATGTGGATGAGGAGGCAATAGCAGTGGGCTATAGGGGATTGAGAGGCCATAGCATGGGCTATATGTGAGAAGAGCCTATAAGCAGTGGGCTATAAAGGGATGAAGAGCCTTAGCAGTGGCTATATGTTGTGATGAAGAGCCTATACATGGGCTATATGTGATGGAAGATGCTATGCAGTGGCTATAATGTGAAGAAGACCTAAAAGCAGTGGGCTATATGTGGATGAAGAGCCTATAGCAGTGGCAAAATGTGAGGAAAGGCTATGGCAGTGGGCTATATGTGGATGAGGAGGCTATAGCAGTGGGCTATATGTGGATGAGGAGGCCATAGCAGTGGGCTATATGTGGATGAAGAGGCTATGGCAGTGAGCTATATGTGACAGAAGGGGCTACAGCAGTGGGTTATATTGACGAAGCGTACAGCATGGTTATATGTTAAATGATGAAACCTACGAACAGTGACTGATATTAATGGAGGGAGCAACACAGTGGGCTAATTTAGAATGAGGAGACAACAACAGTGGCTATATTGAAATGATGAAACTACAACAGTGGACTATATGTGAACGAGGAGACTACAACAGTGTGCGTAATGTGTAACGATGGATGCTACAGCCTGAGCTAAATATAAGTAAGGGGGTTACAGCAGGGCATATAAGTGTGATGAAGAGTGCTATAGCAGTTGCTATAAGTGGAGATGATGAGGCCTATAGCATTGGGCTTAAGTGAGAGGAGTCATAGCATGGGCTAATATGTGGTAACTGAAGAGCCTATAGCATGGTCTGATATGTGGATGAAGAGCATATAGCAGTGGGCTATATGTGGATGATGAGCCTATAGCAGTGGGCTATATGTGGATGAAGAGCCTATAGCAGTGGGCTATATGTGGATGAAGAGGCTATGGCAGTGGGCTATATGTGGATGAGGAGGCTATAGCAGTGGGCTATATGTGGATGATGAGGCCATAGCAGTGGGCTATATGTGGATGAGGAGGCCATAGCAGTGGGCTATATGTGGATGAAGAGGCTATAGCAGTGGGCTATATGTGGGTGAGGAGGATCTATCGGTGGGCGAGATGTGGCTAATGAGGCTCTGGCAGTGGGCTATATGTGGATGAGAAGGCTATAGCAGTGGGCTATATGTGGATATAGAGGCTATGGCAGTGGCTATATAGTGGAATGAGGAGCAATAGCAATGGGCTATATTTGATTGAAGGTTATGGCAGTGGGCTTATATTGGAATGAAGCCATGAGCATGGTTTATATGTGGACTGAGAGGCCTAATGGAAAGGGGCTATATGTGGATGAGGAGGCCATAGCAGTGGGCTATATGTGGATGAAGAGGCTATGGCAGTGGGCTATATGTGACAGAAGGGGGTACAGCAGTGACAATTTATGGTTGTATAAGCTGGCTGTAGTAAAGCAGGCTCTGTGAAACAGCATGGTAATAAAACTCCTTTAACTAATCGATTTCTATCTACTTATTCCTCAAAAACTGCCCTAAATGAAAAGTAATAACACTGTACTACCCATGATATACCAGAGCGGTCCCAAGAGGAGAGCGCCATCACACCACACAGAGAGACGTGCAATATTACGAGCCGCGCCATCTTTACAGCCGACAGTCCCTGGGGCACCTGTATTATTATCAAAAGTGATAACGTAGGAGCGGGAGGGTGTCGAGAACTAGCCATCTATAACTCCTACCTCCATCTGCCCATGAGCAGTAAATGAGCAGCGAAAAAGGCACCACCTAACCTAGCCCCGGCGTTTACACGGCAAAGACCAAATACCGATCGGATTTTCCGGCCGGTATTTGCTCTGTTTTTGGCACGCAGGGGGGGCGGCTCTTCTCCGTGGTTTGCGGGTTCAAGCCCTCCCCCTTCATGTTCTGCCCGAAAAAACCGGGAGGAAGAATGAAATGTTCTAAACGTTTTCGGTACAGCCCGGTGTAAAAAAAATGTCTTCCGGAATATCCCGTGCAGTGGGGACCGCTGCACTGATTTTCTATTGAAGTCTATGGAGGAGACTTGTGCCATGGGGACAAGCCTGAAGAGCCTGAAAAGTCCTATTGTATTGTGCGCTTCTGTAGGTGGAGGGGGGGGTTCTCAGGGTCCTCTCTGTTCAGTTTAGCTGTCACCCATTTGCGGGCGCAGCTAGCGACGCGCACTTTATCCAGCGTCCAATCCCATGTCTAGGCGAACACTGGCTCAGGGGCGCACTGCGGTGCTGGTACTACTAGAGATCGAAGTCCATAGTGCAAAAACTAAGCCGAAGTCCCCCGCCTCCTCAAGGGCCACAAGTTGTACCAATATCCCCCATATGCCTTGACCACGCGCTAGTGAGAAATCGGCGCCGAGACGAAAAGTGTTCTCCAGCGACGCAGGTAACAGCCTCCCCTCGCCTGCCCTCGAAGAAATGCCTGACAGGTACTGAAAAAAACGTCTAATATCTCTTAATAAGAAGAAAAACAAGAACTATTGACCTCTCTCACCACACATTTCTCTACCCAAGCATCCGACTGCGTATGGTTGGACACATAAAGTTCTTGAGATATGTCAGACACAACTAAGCTAGCCCCAGTAAAATCTGCCCATAAATACCTTCCCCACAAAAGCTCTCGCAAAATACAGCACCTAAGAGAACAAGAGAAGCACTCCAGAGGCAAAAACAGTCAGGAGCGACCGCTCGGACTCTCAACGCTGAGCCAAATCCTGTGGCCCAAGCCACATATAACACTGGGGGCTGCAAATCTACTAGGTAGCGGACGGGCCTCGCCCTCAGGATCCCAGCAACCCCCTCAAATAATCAGTTGACCTATGAAGTCAAGTCCGATTCAACAACTCCCACACACCACAGAGGCTCTCCTGCACAAGTGCACTAATCTATATTAACCTCTATAACAAAAAAAGAAAAAGTTAAAATTCACATTTATCGCCTGATGACATTCAATAAAAAACTCATCTAAAAATATACGTCAAATGATGAAAAAACATAGTTACTTAAAAAAGCTAATGTGAGCTACATAAACAGATCAACTTCCCTAGGGTAGATTCACAAAAACACTTACAAAACGAAATCAGATCTGACTCACACTGCCACCAACATTGCGCGCAATCAATATAAATGATACAATTGTTCTCCAACCAACAATTACACTGTTGTTAAGAAACGTTGAATAATTAAATATATTAATAGGGGAAAACGTAAAAGAATATCAATAAACCAGACTGCACATACTCACATTTAAGCCTTGTGTCTTATATTGTTCCCAATTATGTGTACATCCAATCAGTATAACATTTCATTTCTTTGAGTTATGCACAAAGCCGCCCTTCTGTTTTTATCACACTCCATCCCATCTCAGTTAATATTGAGACGTATATTTCTACTGACCGCAGTTTTATTATTGCATCAGTGTGGCCCAAATGTCTCGACCTAAATTTTATATTTCCTTTTCTATCTAATGGTAAATATTCACCGTCCCCCTAGCCTTAATATATCGAAGGATCCTGCAGACAGAATTTTTACATATCATAATTGTCAGCTACATATTGATAATGTGCCAAAACACATATATACCAACAAACGTAAGACTTAGACAACTACGAGGAACCAACCGAATGCATCCGTCGTATAAGCGTATCTACACACTCGTTGAAGAAGATTGACATTTGAGTCGGCCCCGATTACTACATGATACTTCCCTTAAATTCTCCACTTTTCCTGTGATTTATGCACCCCTGATGAAGGCGCTAGTATAAGGCCGCGAAACGCTTAGGTTAATACGTTTTTTTAAACAATACAATTGATTCCTTATTCCTAATCTGGAGTATTACAAACATATTACATAGTTACACATAGTTACATAGTTAGTACGTTTAAAGGAAACACCTGTCCCGATCGAGTTCAACCAAGGGTGGAAAAAATGGTGGGTGAGGGAGAGAGACAAGGACTTAAAGCCCGGCCTCACCACTGGTGAATGGCAGAGCACTTACTTCCATATACCACGAGCGCCAGCATCTCCTTTTTTTCTCCTGAACTGCGATAGTTTTCTATCTATCTATCTATCTATCTATCTATCTATCTATCTACTATCTATATATCTCATATCTATCTATTCTCAAACTATCTATCTATCCTACATCTAACTCATATCGTATCTATCTATGTTACTATCGCATCTATCTATTTCATACTATCTATCTCATAACTACTATCTATCTATCTATCTATCTATCTATCCCATATCTATCTATCTATCTATCTATCTCATATCTATCTATCTATCTATCTATTTCATATCTATCTATCTCATATCTATCTATCTATCTATCTATCTATCTCATATCTATCTATCTATCTATCTATCTCATATCTATCTATCTATCTATCTATCTATCCCATATCTATCTATCTCATATCTATCTATCTATCTTATATCTATCTATCAATCTATCTATCAATCTATCTCCTATCAATCTATCTCATATATATCTATCAATCCTCAAGCTAATCTATCTATCTATCTATCTATCTATCTATCTATCTCATATCTACTATCTCATATCTATCTATCTCATACTCATCATCTATCATCTCATATCAATCTATCTCATATATATCCTATCTATCTAGTCTATCTATTCTATCTATCTCCATATCTATCTATCTCATATCTATCATCTCATATCTTCTATCTATCTACTATCTATCATCTATCTATCTACTCATATCTATCTATCAATCTTATCTTATCTAACCTATCTCATAATCTAATCGATCTATCATCTCCTATCATTCTATCTCAATATATATCTATCTCATATCAATCTATCTATCTATCTATCTATCAATCTATCTATATATCTCATATCTATTCATCTATCACTATTCCATATTCTATTCTACTAGCTATCATCTCATAATTTACTAATCTATTCTCATATCTATCTATCTATCTATCTCATATCTATCTTCTATCTATCTCATATTTATCTATCTATCCTCTATCTATCTATCAATCTAATACATCTATCAATATCTATCTATCGTCATATCTATCTATCTCATGTCTATCTATCTCATGTCATCTACTTCATGTCTATCTATCGCATATCTATCTATCATCTATCTATCTATCTATTCTATCTATCCTCATATCTATCTATCTATCCATCTATCTCATATCTATGTATCTCATATCCTCATATCTATCTATCTATCTATCTCCTATCTATCTCATATCTATCTCCTATCTATTTATCTATCTATTCTCATATATATCTCATATCTATCTCAGATCTATCTATCTCATATCTATCTATCATATCTTCTATCTCAATATCTAGTTATCTATATATCTATTATCTCATATCTATCTATCTCATATCGATCTCATATCTATCATCTATCTATCTCATATCTATCTATCTTATCCTATGCTAATCTCATATCTATCTCTTATCTATCTCATATCTATCTCATATCTATCTATCTATCTATCTCATATCTATTTATCTAGTCTAATCTATCTATCTATCTTATCATATCTCATAATCTATCCAACTCGATATCTTATCTATCTCATCGAACTATCTATCTATCTATCTATCTATCTATCTACTATCTCATACTAGCTATCATATACTATCTATCTACTCATAACTACTATCTATCTATCTATCTACTATCTATCTATCTATCTATCTATCTCATCTATCTATTCTTATCTATCTATCTATCTATCTATCTAACTTCATATCTATGTATCCTTATATACTCATATCTATCTATCTCATATCTATCTACTATCTCAGTATCTAACTATCTATCGATCTATCCATATATCTCATATCTATGATCTATCTATCTCCTATCGTATCTAGATGCTATGTATCTATTCCATCTATCTATTTCATCAATATCTATCTATCTCATATCTATCTATCTATCTATCTCATAGCTATCTATCTATCTATCATCTACTAAGTTCTATCTATCTAATCTATCTCATATCATCTATCTATCTATCTATCCTCAACTATCTATCGTCATATCTATCTCAACTTATCTACTCTATCTATTTCAATCTATCTATCTATCTATCTATCTATCTCATATAAATCTATCTCATATCTATCTTCTACTATTCCATATCTATCTTATCTATCTATCTATAAAACTCATATCTATCTACTATCTATCTATCTCATTTTATCTATAATATCTAATCTATCTAATTTGTTTTATCGATATTTATTTACTTGATTTTATTAGTTATCTTTGATATATTATAATTGCTTTAGTTATATATTGATTGAGTTATTGAATATGTTAGTGATTACTGAGAGTTTGTTTATTTATAAGTTATTGAGTGATATATTTATAATATTTTAGATATTTATAATCTTCTTTATTTTTTGAGATGTGAGATGTTTAGTATTGATATTATATTGAGAGCGATATTTATTTATTTAGTTAAAATAGATTATAGAGTGATTGAGTTATTATATACGATGTGATAGTTGAGTTATTTTAGAATGAGAGTGAGTTATTTGGTTGATTTAAATATTTATATTTATGTTATTTAGTTAGATTTGTATATATTTATTGAGTTAGTTATAGAATTTGATTTAGATTATTGATTAGATTGAGTTATATTTATTTATTTATTGAGTTATGATATTATATATTTAGTTAGAGAGATTGTGATTTAGTTAGATGTTAGTGATATTTGAGTTATTTCGTGATTTATTTAATGTATTGGATATTATAGTATTTAGTGAGTTAGTTATTGAATGATAGTTAGTGATGAGTATTTAGTTATTTAAATTATATATATAGATAATATATAATCTATATTTAGTTTTGAAATTTATTACATTTATTATCGATATTTGAGTTAGTATAGATGTTATATAATTCTATCTATAATTCATAGTTTTTATATATATTATATTTTAGATATTGTTAATATATTGAGAATTTATATCTTGATTTGTGCGTGATAGATATTATAGAGATTCGAATTGGAGTTAGAGATAAGGTATTTGAGTGATATTTGTAGTGATTGAGTGAGTTATTGAGTGATATTTATGATATATATTTATTTCTATATTGATTGATTGAGTGTATAATATTGATTATATTTAGTTCAATGTATTTATTTATTTATATGTTATTTGATTTGATATATCAATGAGATTTATTAGATATATTTAGTGGGAGGTTATTATTTGAGTTATCTTATATTTAGATATATGTAGATTATAAGTGATTTATTGAGTGATTTAGAATTGAGTCTTTTGATTTAGTGATGGAGATTTGAGTTAGTGATGTGAATTGATTGATTGATTGAGTTAATGTTCTTTTTAGATATCATATTGAGGGATATGTTGATTATTTAGTTAGATGTAATTATTGATATTTTAATTATTGATTGAGATGTGCTATCTAGATGCAGATAAAAAGAAAAGAGAGAGGGGGCGCACAATCGTGAAACAAGTAAAAACCACTAAAATAGTAGTAGTAGTAGTATATCAAGGTGTGCTCACCTGAATGAGTTGTGCTTATAATATAGAGGCACAACTCTCGTATTAGCATATCAGGGCTTTTCCGTTCAAGCCCCAAACACAACGCATCCCGCAGTCCTTCGGATCCCACTCACCACCCTTTTCAAGCGTGTGGGGAATTGATATGTGGCACGAAGTAGAAGGCGACCCGGCACTCGTGGAAGAAGTCAAGTCCTCGGAAGGATCAAGTTGGTTAAAACTTGTAACTTTATTGTTTAAAACTGCTAAGGGATATTGCACCCTAGACAATTAAAAACAAAGATCAAGAATAAATTTTACGCGTTTCGTGTCTGAACCGACACTTCATCAGAAGATATGAAACGGATTTTGACGTAAAATGTGGAAAAATCAACCCTGACTCTATCTATAACCCTAAATTGGAGCTGAGGTTGGAGTTAGGGTTAAGGGTGTTTTCGTCACTTCCGGTCAAACGTCCGCTTCACATTCTTGGTCACATATGCAAGATAGAAGGTAGGCTTATGGTAGGAATGGAGCTGGAGTAGGGTTAGGATTGTGGAGGGATTAAGTGTTAGCTTTGGAGTTGGGGTAGTGCTGGAGGTAGGGGTAGGTTTGGAGTTGGAATAGGTTATTTTGGTGGAGCTGGTATGTTAGGTTACTTTAGTTGGGTAGGATGGTTAGGGTTAGGATTGGTGTTGGAGTCAGTGCTAGGGTTTAATTAGGGTTGGAGTTGGCATAGGTTTTAATGGCTAGGTTGGGGAGGGATAGGGGGTTTTGCGTTTTGTTTATAGTTTTGAGTTTTCTATGGAGTTACTATAGAGTTAGGGTTGGTTAACGGTTAAGGTTGCGGTGGAGTTGTGGTTGGGTTAGGGTTAAGATTAGTGTTGCAGTTAGTCCTGTGGTTAGGGTTAGAGTTAGTGCACGGGTTGGGGTAGGGTTAGACTTAGGGTTAGGATAGAGTTAGGGTTAGAGTTGGTTTAGGATTAGAGTTAGGGTTAGGGTATAGTTAGAGTTGGTTTAGGGTTAGGATTAGTGTTGCCCTTAGTTCTCGGGCTTTGGTAGGGTTGATATTAGAGTTTGGTTAGGGTGTAGTTAGACTTTTAGGTTTTAGGTTTAGGATTAGTGTTTGCAGTTAGTCCTGTGGTTAGGGTTATAGTTAGTGCAAGGGATGGGGTAGGGTTAGAGTTAGGATTAGGATAAGGGATTGGGTTAGAGTGAAGGTTAGGGTATGGTTATGGTTAGGCTAAGGGTGGATGGGGAGTTAGGGGTGCTAGGGGCTTGTTGAGTTAAATGCTCGGCTTTGGTAAGGCTTTTAAGAGACTGTAGGTGGTTGGGAGTTTAGGGTAGGTTTTTTAAAATTGTTTATACAATTACAATAGTTTATAACTTTCTTTTAATCCTGCTATGGGACTAAGCTATCCAGTCACTTGATTGCTGTTACAATACACTGCAGAATATTACTGCAATGCATTATATACTTGTTAGGCTTTCGGATGTCAGCAATCTGCAGTCCCATTGCAAGGGCACCAAGGAGTGACAGAGGGAGCGCCCTACCTCTTTTAATCACCTAGATGCTGCAAACACTATTGACCATGGCATCTAGAGGGTTAAACAGCTAGGACTC